>MU772098.1:203266-218011 GCA_026770625.1 Nicotiana glauca
CGAGGATCTCCCTGGCATAACCCAAGGAGCTTTTTCTTTCCAAGTCCCGGCCAAAAAACTGAGGATTTCCCTGGCATAACCCAAGGAGCTTTTTCTTTACAAATCCCGGTAAAAAAATCGAGGATCTCCCTGGCATAACCCAAGGAGCTTTTTCTTTCCAAACATCGGTCAAAAATGGAGGATCTCCCTGGCATAACCCAAGGAGCTTTTTCTTTCCAAATCCCGGCTAAAAAATCGAGGATCTCCCTGGCATAGCCCAGGGAGCTTTTTTTTTCTTTCGTTCCATCTCCCTGGCATAACCCAAGGAGATTTTTTTTCTTTTCGTCCCGGCATAACCCGAGACCCATTTCATTTTCCAACATAACCTAGATCCATCCACAAGTGTACACAATCCTGATTTGACTGCTTAGATGTGTATCACAACTAACTCACGAAATTTTCCTAGTGAAAACTGGGGCAGAAAATTTCGTTCGTTTGTTTGTTCTGGTATCTTAAGCAGGTCGACCTCAAGACACAAGGTGCGAGATGACCAATGGAATAAGTCTCAATCTAGAATCAAGAAAAGAAGAAAAGAACAAAAAGAAATGAACTCAAATGTGAAGCAAGCAAGGGTACGGATTGCTCAAAATTTGATTGAAGTCACAAGCTCCGCCGATCCTGTTTTAACCCAATGCTGCATGAAGAAGTAAACACCTACAACTTGCGAGCATCAAGATTCAGATCGAAGTCCACAGCAAAATCAGCTAAGACTCAAGATCAAGTTTCAAGAGAATTATAGATAGGAATCTTGTAACTCATAGTTGATAGGCATAGCTAGCTTAGCTTTGATTTTCCTTTTGGTGTAATAAGGAGGGCAACAAGTAATAGCAGCAGCAATAGCAGTGAAATTCACATCTCCTGGTAGTCCCAACTACCAGACCTTCCAGAACTACACTGACCTGATTCCTTTAGAGCCAAGGATATATAGGCAACCTTTGAAGCAGGGTGCGGTCAGACGGTTTTCAAAATGCTTCTCATGGAGTGCTAAGTAGGCAAAAATCCTTCATGGTGCTCATTTATCTTTGCCCGAAAACCCTTCGTGTCTTCGAGCAAAGAGGGGCAGCTGTGAGCACGTGATTTTTTCCATGTTTAAAATACTCCTACAAAATTCATTAGAATGTTTCTTTTATTATTTGAATTTTAGGAATTAATTGCATGATTTTGTGTTAATTGTTTGCATCTTGTTTGTGTATTTTAATTAGCAAAAAATATAAAAATATGCTGCATTTAACATTTGGGATTTAACTTTGCATTTTAGGGTTAATTAGAAATCATTTGGGAAAATTACAAAAAAAATAGCTTAAAAATGCACTTTTAATTCTAGCTTTGATTTTGTCAAGTTTTCTGTTAATTTGTTTTGAACAAATTGTTTTAATCATCATTTTAGATTTAATTGGTTTTTTTAGTTAGTCAAGGGCTCTAGGAATTAAGTTCAATTTTTTGTTAATTTTTGAAAAGGAAAAGAGGGAATTAATTTGTGTTGAAATTGGAAAAGAAAAGGAAAATAAATAAGTTTGGGCCATTTTAATCAGGTCCCTCCCCTAGGCCCAATCATAACCGTCAGCCCACGTCAATAACCCCAGATCCGGTCCAATCTTCAGCCCCTAAGATCCCTCAAAACGACGTAGTATCATGCCAATACTATGTCGTTTTGATATCTTTAAGTCAAGAATTAATCCTGACCGTCCCTTTTCTATCATCCAAGGGCCCATAGTCCTCCTAGGTTTTAAATAAAATGTCTAAAAAATCCTAAAAATCTAAGACCAAACTCATCTTCATCGTACCCCCCTGCCTCTTCGCCGGCTCCACCTTAACGCCGCCGTCGAAAATCGCCCATGGCGGCGGCCGGCGTCCAATAACTCCCAAATTCACACCATGTCACCTCCTGCACCTCCCCGTTCCATATCTCTCATTAGTTTTTTCAAACATCCCCGGAACGCCTCAAATCTACCAAACCCTAGGCGTCGCCACCACTGTGCACGGCGGCGCCGCCGTCCAAACTCAACTAAACTCACACCCCATAACCCCCAGGTCACCACAAACCCCCTACTCTTGATTATTTCATAAAAAAACCAATCGGATGGACCTAATTTCACATCTAGGGGTTTAAGCAAGGTTGAAACTGCGACTTACGATTGCTAGTGTCTCATGGCCCTGAAAGTGATATTATATGCTTATTCGACATGGAATAAACATATAATATCATTTTTGGAGCCAATTTCAAGTTAATGCATTAAAGCCAAAATCAGTGAGTTTCTCAATTTCCTTCTTTTTTTTTTTATGTGTGTTTGTGTTTTTCCAATGCAATTGTTTGCTTTTGTTTCCCAATTTGACTCGAATTTCAGTAATTGGTTCTTATTACCTTAATTTTTGATTTTCTTTCTGTTTTGTTAGTTATTAGTTTAATTCTAATTAGTTTAAATTGTTAGTTTATTGGATTTTCTTTTACTTTTACCTTGATTTAGTTGGTGTTTTGGCAATTCTGATAAGTAGTGTAGTATTTGATTTAAACAATGTGTATTATCTTTGCAATTTGATTTTGTTTCCTTTTTAGATTTTAGTTTAATTGTGTTTTGGGTATGGTTTGATTTTTGCTTGATTGAATCAATAGTCTGTTAGTCTAGCTTAATTTGTTTCAATTCCATCAATAGTTGTTCTTTAATTCAGTATTTTGAAGTAATAAGGCTTAGATGATTGGATATAGCTGAATAGCTTAGTTTTTAATTAACTATAGTTGAATTTGAACTAAGGCAAAAGGGGTTGGGGTTGGTTAGTAATTTCAGGGGTAGTTAGGGGTAGTTTAGACACTCAAAATGGGTTAGTTTGGCATAGGTAGTAATTTCAGAACTCAAGTAAGGGTAGTATAGGTACTCCATAGGTAGGAAAACAAAGCTAGAACACCCTAGATCCTTCTAGAAGGGGTCTTAGTGTAAGTTTCAGTATTTTCAAAGCAGTGACTTGAGAAACAAGTCAAAACTTTAGGATTAGTAAGTAATTTCTGGAAATAAAAAGGAGGGAAAATGAGTGAAAATCTCTAGAACATTCTTTGCCCCTTCTTTGCATATAAAAAGTAAGCCTAATGCCTTCATTTACAAGTTTTACACCTCTAAAAATTCCCAAAAACTTTCAGCTCTTAATTTCCCCCCAAAAACCGTCCCTGCAGATCTGATTATCAAATTTGAACTTCAAGTTCAAAGAAAAATTCAAAATCTGAATTCTGTAGTTCAAACTTCTTCTAGATCTTAATTTCTTCAAAAAAAAAACTCAAAAACAAACAAACAAAAACAATAAAAAATTCAAGAGTACTGTTCTATTGAGTTGCTGAAAGTCAGAAGTATCTTGGTATTGTTCGAAGTCTATTTTGATCGTTTACTGGTGCTATTTGCTTGAGTCAATCCCTGGGTTTGGTTTTTGGATTTGTTGGTTCCTGCTGAAGCCCTGTGTTTACTCTTATACTGTTGTAGTTGACATCTCCTTCTCCTCATTTTGATTCCATTTCCAGGTACCTTTTTAGCTCCAAATATATGTGAAGAATCAGATATGGACGCCTCTGAAGTTCAGTGATGAATCAACTATTACACAGATGTTTTGTTGTGTCTCATTTCACTTTTGTTCATCATAATTAATGTTGTTTGACAATAGTTTGATCATGTTAATGAGCTTGTTGGACTGTATAATTTGACTTTAACACTAGTTTTGATTATAAACTCTGTGAGATCGTGAATTGGCAGTTAATAGTTGTATAAATTAGGATTATTAGACTATTTTGAACTATTTCAGCATGTCTGTATGTAGATTCAGTCATGATAGCCTAAGATTATAGCATTGATAAACTCTAGATTGATTGCATTTAAGTATATCTTGATTGTTGTAACAAATAAACACTGTTGGAGTTGTGTTGATACAGATTAGATTGTTTGTAGTAGCTCATTAACAAAATAAAAATGCAGGTCTATTTCATGTTATTAGAAAGCATCACCTAGAAAATCAGAGATAGTGAACGGGTAAAAATTCAGAAATTCAGGATTAACATCCAACAGTTTATTGCATTTTTGTATATTTATCCTATTAATAACTATGTGTTTTAGCTTATATGACTCCTGGAATTGGTTAATTACTGTTAATATTCATCATGTAAGGCTAAGTAAGTAACACAAATAAGAAGGCAAGACAATACATGCACAAATCGTTGGGTATACCTTAATGACTGGACTATTGGGCTTGACTTTCTTCAGGTCGAGCCCGATTACAAGGCTCACATTTCAGGTCATGGCTTATCCCATTTGGACCCATACTATGGCAGATTTACAGGCTGATTCTTAGGCCTAATATTAGACAACTTTTCAAAATTGAACAAACTTCTCTCCTGTTGGGCCAAACTTTCAAAGCCCAAAAATGCTGGAAGTCAAAATCCTTTTAAAATTATATTAGGAATATGGGAATTAATTTGCAATATGAATTTAGGTTTTTGAGTAAGGTAGAGGGTTCAAATTAAGAGGTCCTCCCTTTTGTTTGAATTTAGACTTGAACTCAAGACCTGAATTTATAAATATAAATTAATTAGGCCCTTTTAGAGACAAAAAATAAATAGAAAATCGTAGTTTGCTTTAGGTTGGCTTTTAAATAATAAAGTGAGATGAGCCTCGCCAAACAAAAATGCATAAATCGCGGGGCCCTCATTAAATGCTTAATTAAAAACACTTAGCATTTGGGGCATGATGTCTAGCGAATTTCACGGCCCTCCGCAAAGATAATAACCCGTTAGTCACTTTAGGCACGCTTTTAATAATTTTACCTTCTTAAATACGGGTGTGCATTTCATGCAACCCAAATCCAAATTCAAAAATGTTAAATAAGAATGTGTCGAGGATCCGGGTGTATTTCATGTGACGTGATCCAAAAACACGTTCTTAAACGACGTTCACTTTCTTAAAAATTAACTAAAAGCGGTAAATAATTTCAAAATTGCACTATAGGTTGGAACACGTAAAAAAATTAGATTTTAGCCATCTATAATAATTTAAGCGACCATGCTAGAACCACGGGATACGGGGTGCCTAACACCTTCCCTCGGGTCAACAGAATTCCTTATTCAGAATTTTTGGTTTGCAGACTCCAAATGGGAAGTCGACAATTTTCCTCGATTTGGGATTCAAGTTAAACCAGTGACTTGGGACACCAAAAGCCAATACTTTCCCAAGTGGCAACTCTAAAAATAAATAAATAATCTCATTTCAAATAATGTCACTTTAAATGGAAAAACTCCCTTATACACTATCCTTCGGGGTGGGTGTTTAAAAAAGAAGGTGTGACACCCGATGCATTGCATCGTTCCCCATTTTCCTATCGTTTCGATCCCTGTGCATTTGACGGTTAATCATACCGATTTGAGCACCGGTATTCTCTATAAATAAAGGAGGGAAACACTTTTAATGAACCTTTAACTTTTCTAATCTTTTGAACCTGTATCTTTTCTTCTTTTCTTCTTCTTTTTGTGTTCCTACTTTCAGCAACTTTCGCCACTCATTTCTTCTTCACTTTTAATTCCTTCACATACACATAACAAAAGGTGGCTAGTTCATCTTCCAACCCTGAGGGGACCTCTGACCCGGTTTCGTTGTCAGTGGTCATGACCTTTCATGATTAAGGGGAAGCCATTATTACAGAGGATGAAAGCTTCCCTACTGTGGAGGAAATCATTCCTCGTAATTCAGGCTCCAGGTCGGACTTCTCAAAGTCACCTGCGGAGGAGTCTGAGCCTGTGAAATATGAGATGGAAGCAACCCATCTTGCCATGCTTAGGGCCAAGTACAACATCCCTGCTCACATTGATCTAGTCCCAGCTGGGAACAACGTGATCCAGATTCATCGTCCTAAGCATTGCGCATTTTATGCGTACCCGTTCCAAGTGGGCTATTCTCTTCCTCCTCCCCGTTGGCGGAGGAATTTTGTCGCTACTATGGCATTTGTACGGCCCAGCTCTTCCCTTATATTTACAAACTCTTTCTTATGTTGATAAAGTATGCGGAGCTGGCCAACCGTGGGATTTTCATCTGCCATCCGCTGCATCTTTTCGCTCTAAGCTTTCACAGGGGTACGATGATATGCCTTCCCCACCATGGGACCAAGGGACTGGTGGTGAAAATGGATGATGAGACAAATCATCGATTTTGGTTCAACTTCATCTATATCTAAATCGAACACGTCATGGCAAACCACAGTGGATTCCCTGAGGCGTGGAACTTCGCCCGTAAGTGTTTTTTTTCTAACTGATTGTTGTTTCTATCTTTGGTGACTTAATCGTCCTTCTTCCTTTTTGTGCAGCAGAAAAGGAGCCTCCTATGTTGGTCGCCAATATTCGTGACTGGGTAGCTTAAAATTTTCCCCATACTGTGGGGATCCGTAAATGGTCGTCATTCAGCAAGAAGTTTGGACGTAAACCTCCTTCGACTGGTAAGTCAAGTTTGTATTTTCAGTTCTTTCGACCTTAGTACCGTCTTCTTTTTCACTTTATATAGTTTTAAATGGTTGTTAGTTCGGAGGGTTCCAAGGAAAGCAAAGGCCCTACCCCTGCTTTTCGTCAATTAGGTACCTAGACCGGATCTCTGCTTGCTGCGACTGTAGGCGAGTCCGTACAGACTGCTGCTTCTTCTCAGACCTGGCCCTGCATTGTCCTGGTCATCGGGCGGCTTCCCCATCAGTAGAGACATAGACTTCTCCTGTACTGCATTTAGCGAATGAGTCATCATCGAGTGAGAAGGAAGCAGTTATGCTAAAAAGGCATAAATTAGAGGTCGGCGGCGAGGCAATAGGGAACGAAGAGCCAACAAGGGGCGATCCCGAGTTAGCCATGGTCGTACCCGAGGGTGGCATGGTCTTGGATGCAGAGAATGTATCCCCTTCAGATATGGAGATTCCTCTCTTGTCAGAGGTCGCCGTGGAAGGAGGAGGGCGATCAGAGGTAGCGGAGGCCGTTCTGAGGAGTGATCCGTCGATGTCAGAGCGGGCCGACATTCCTTACTCTGCCGAGGAGAAGGCAAAAGGTATGGTCATTGATGGCTATGAGTCTGGTTGTCCGATGAGGGGTTTACCCGGGTAGAGGTGAGAACAGAGGGATCTACTCATTCTATAGTCATTCCCTTGGATTGTGAATTGTTGATGAACACAGAGAGTGTAGTCCCTTCTTTGGTCCTCTTTTCTCTAGCGCTAAGAACAGGACTTTATGGTCGTTTAAGGATGACAATTTGTCGTTAGGAATATTCGAATGGCTTTGAGGGTAAGTTTGTATTTTTGTTTTTGTTCTTGTAACTTACGTCCTTTATCCTTTTTGTTTAACTAACTCTTTTTGGCTCTTCCTTTTTCCCTTAGACTCTCATTTTGGAGATTGAGAGCGCCCGCCGAGAGGAGAAGCGGAAGGTGGTTTTCAAGAAAATGGTTCTGAAGTATCGCAAGTATCGTGATAGAAACCATAGGATGCGTGCCCAGCTCAGTGCGGATGGTAATTTCCAGTCTCTCAGAGATGAGTTGAGATAGAAGGACGATGAACTTGTGAGGTTCATCAGCAAATGAAACAAGCTCGAAGGAGTGCTGAGAGTCAAGGAGGACGAGCTCGAGGTGAGCAAGGGAGTTGTGGTTGAGTGTGTCGACCTTCAAGCTCAACTAGCATCCTTGCGGGCCAAGCTTGAGCAGAGCACGATCAGAACCAATGATTAAGTGATGAGTTGGTTGAAAAAGTGGCAGAGTCAGAGAGGGCCGAGGAGGCCAGGACGGCAGCTTTAGCGAAGGTGGTGGCATTGGAGGATACCATCTATATCCTTAGATCTGGGCGGGTGAATGATGCAAAGACGACCGCGCTCAGGGAGGTGAGGTTTGAGGAATGGATTGGTGGTCTTGAGAAAGAGATTTTGGACCTAAATGAGCATATCATCATTCTTGAGGCTAAAAAAGCGCAACTACTGGCTCAATCGTCTTCATCTTATGCTTCCACTTATCCCAATGTTCCACGGGATTTTTAAGAGAATTGGATTCATGTCGAGGCTCAACTAGACATATTCAAGTGCTTGATGATGGCAGGAAGGGTTTCTGAGGCTGAGTTTGAGGATGCTCGTGCTAAGGCACGCGTAGCTCGGGTCACTTATAGTTACGATCCAGCTATGCCGGGGGTTGTTGATGGAAAACATGACTTGGACGGGCTTGAGCCAGGTGCTTGGTATATTGACGAATACTCTGATAGTGAGGACGATGGTAGGGACGATAGCGGGGGCGATGCTGCAAAGTAGTATTTTTTGTAATCTTTTGTTTTTATTTTTGTGGGCGTCTATTTGGCCCTTGTAAGATACCTTTGGAATGCCTCTTTTGTTGTTTATTTCTGAGTCTCCTTGATTGCCTTGGCTAAAAAAATTGTGTTGGTAGGTGTTAGCTCGAACATGATTGAGTGTCTTTGATTACATTGCGCAAAGTCGAAAGTTGCCGTAATTAACTTGAACGAGGTTATTCTATGAATCAAGTTCGAGTTAGGCCGAATGTAAGTTGAATTTGAGCAAGGTCGAATGTTACTCTTAACTAATTTGAAATACGTTGAATTTGAGTGTCTTAATTAATTCGAACTAGGTCGAAAGCGAGTTTATTCGAGCAAGGTCGAATGTTACTCGTAGTTGATTCGAGCGAGGTCAAATATGAGTGCATTGATTGGTACGGAGTTAAAACTTGGTGGAGACATAGGCCAACATCACGTGTTTGTAAGCTTTGCTTACATATATATATTGAAGAAGTTTACACATTTTTCGAGATGGTATTCAAATACCAATCTATCTAGTCCCTTTATTGTTTGACCTGGAGAAGTATTCGAGGGGTCGATCAATGAACTTGCCAACTTGTAATCTCATCTGCTCATGCTTTAACTTCGACATGTCCTCCTCGTTGCCTTGTTAAAAACCTCCCCAAGAAAACCCATTTAGGACAAAACTCAGGTGAGGTAAAAAGAGTATGGAACGGAGAACATCTTTCCTTAGAAGTTGAAGTACTTGAGGTGAGCAATGTTCTAGTTGTTTGGTAGTAGTTCTCCTTTAATCGTTTCTAGTTGGAACGACCCTTTGCTTGCTACCGCCGTAACTTTGTATGAGTCGTCCCAATTAGTCCCTAGCTTTCCTTCTTGTGGATCCTAGCTTTCCTGTGTTTTGGCTTTGAGTATGTAGTTTCCTATTTTGAGTGCTCTGATCTTGGCTTTTTTATTGTAGTATCGCTCTGCTTGTTGTTTCTGGGCGACCATCCTTATATATGCCATATCACTTCATTCTTCAGCCTCATCGAGGTCTTGCCTCCTGCTTTTGTCATTTCTTGGCCTACTCTCGTGTCGGTAACTTGGACAAGTTCACTGACCTTGATCGGTATTACTGCATCACTCCCATAGACCAGTGAGTACGGTGCTTCTCCTGTGCTTGTTTTCGAAATTGTGCAGTTTGCCCATAACACTTCCGGAAACAACTCCGCCATAGTCTCTTGGCGTCCTCGAGCTTCTTCCGTGATACTCAATATTGACTTGTTGGAGGACTCTGCTTTCCCATTACCCGCAGGGTGATATGGCATGGAGAGTATTCTTGGATATGTCATTTCTCGAAGAACGATCTTTTTCCCAGTGAATTGAGGTCTATTATCATAATTGATTTCTTTGGGGAGGCCGAAGCGGTATACATTATTCTTCCATATAAAGGCTATAACTTCTTGCTCATATATCTGGGCGAACGCTCCTGCTTCAACCCATTTAGAGAAATAATCAGTTAAAATCAAAAGGAATAGTACGTTACCTCGCCTTGCTGGGAGGGGCCGACGATGTCTATCCCCTATTTGATGAAAGGACATGACGAGGTGACTGAGTGGAGGTGCTCGCCTACTTAGTGGATCACGAGGAGCGTATTTTTGGCATTGTTCGCATTTTCTCACAAAGTCAGTGGCCTCTTTTTTCATTGTGGGCCAGTAGTAGCCTGCTTGTATGAGGTATCTGACTAGGGCTCGATTGCCGGTATGAGCTCTGTAGTGTCTTTCGTGGACTTCCTCGAGAACGTGCCACGTCAGGTTTGGGCCTAAGCATTTTGCTAGGGGGCCGGCATACGCTCTTTTGTATAAGTCGTTGTTGATGAAGTTGTACCTGGCCGCTTGCATTCGAAGCTTCTTGGCTTCTTTTTATCATTTAGAAGCACTACATCTTGCAAATATGTGACAATACGATTACGCCAGTCCCAAGTTAGGTTTATAGCTCGTACCTCAATTTGAACGATCGACGAGTGGAGGAAAGTGACCACGTTCCCTTCTCCGGTTATGCTTTAAGTGGTCGCTGCTAGTTTGGCAAGGCCGTCTGCTTCGATATTTTGTACTTGAGGGATTTGGTCGAGCTGGCTTCATCAAACTCGGGTAACATCTTATAGATCTCGACCTGGTATTTTTGTAGTCTTTGTTCCTTGATTTGAAAAGTCCCTGTGACTTGATTGACGATGAGCTGAGAGTCGCACCGTAGGACGACTCTCTTCGCTCCGTACTTGAGTGCTAACTTTAGCCCTACAATCATGGCCTTGTACTCGGCTTCGTTGTTAATCATATCTGGGCATTTTCTAGACTGGGGAATTACTTCACCTGTTGGGACCTCGAGCATGAGTCCCGGTGCCGATGCATTAGAGGCACTATCTGTATACAACCCTCATAGGTCGTATATTTTGGGGGAAGTATAGGCGGCTTCTTTTTCGACTTCAGGCATTATTTTTGGGTTGAAGTCGGCGAGCATTTGTGACTTTATCACCGTTCGCGGCTGATAGGTTATATTTTGTGGCCAGTCAGATTCTGTACCTGTTTCTTACTGCTTAGGTTCTCCGGTATTCCTTCTAGAGCTTTGATTTGGTCGGGGTTGACCTCAATGCCTCGTTGCAATACCAAGAAGCTGAGGAATTTTCCTGAGGTTATACCGAAGGTGCACTTTTCAAGGTTTAATTTCATATCGTAATGTCTAAGATGTCAAAGGACTCTTTAAAATGGTCGATGTGATCCTCTTTCCTTTTTGACTTGACCAACATGTCATCAATGTAGACTTTCATGGTTTTGCCAAGCTGGTTTTGAAAATTTTTGTCACCAACCTCTGATATGTCTCCTGCGCATTCTTCAGTCCGAAAGGCATTACTCTATAGCAGTACGTCCCTTGGTGAGTGATGAAAGTGGTCTTTTCTTGGTCTTCTTCCTCCATGAGGATCTGGTTATAGCCCGAGTAGACATCCAAAAAGCTTAATAGCTTTTCCCGGCTATCGCATCAATGAGATAGTCAATATGGGATAGTAGGAATAAGTCTTTCGGGCAGGCTTTGTTCAGATCGGTGAAGTCTACGCACATCCGCCATTTCCCATTCTTCTTTTTTACCATGACCGGCAGGCTTTGTTCAGATCGGTGAAGTCTACGCACATCCGCCATTTCCCATTCTTCTTTTTTACCATGACCACGTTGGCGACCCATTGAGGATACTTCGATTCTCTGATAGATCCATTTTCCAACAATTTTTCAACCTCCTCGTGGACTGCGTCAATTATAACAGAGTTGAATTTCCGCCTAACTTGCCGCACTAGGAGGTAAAATGGGTCGACATTCAACTTGTGTGTTGCTATCCCTTTCAGGATGCCTGGCATATCTGCATGGGAAAAGGCAAATAAATCTGCGTTGTTAGCTAAAAATTGATGGAATTTACTGGTTCCTGAAGTTTGTGGCTGATGTAGGATTTTTTGCTATGGTCTTATTTGTCGAGTTGTACGGGGTCGAGATCATCCACGGTCGACCCTGTGGCCCCTACAATTTTGGGGTCACTGATGACATCTTTTCCTTTGTCAATACCAGAACCCGCCCTGTTAATTGCTATGTGGCCTCAGCTTCGCCTTTCTAGTGTTAGGTGTATGTGCAGTTGATAACTGTGATTTTTACATGATTTATACCCCTTCTTACCTAAACTTTGTGCATAAATTGATATAGATTAGTCCTGAATAGCTTACAAGTTGCGCTTGATTGCAGGTTTGAGCGACTAGATGATAAAGATCACAAATCGGCTCAGGAAGGAGTGAAATCTGCCACGTCAAGAGATGAGCTAAAGTGGGAATTAAATGACCTGTGCGGACCGCAACCTTTTGTCATGCAGCCGCACAAGAGGATTCTGCAAATAACCAAGTCCAGGCAAGCCCTGCGCGGTCCGTACTGTATTGCCACGCGGACGCGCAGGTAATGATCAGAGAACCTGAAAGTTGGACATAATTCCACGCGGACCGCATCCATTTCTACGTGGTCCGCAATGATGAAGAAACAGAAGTTCAGAATACAAGGCATAATCCCACGCGACCGCACACCATTTCTATGCGGTCCGCGTGGGTGAATGATCAAAGAGTCAACACTAGAGAAAAATCAACTGTGCGGCGGCGCATCATTTCCACGCGGTCCGCATGACTCAACCTACGCGACCGCGTGGCATTTCTAGGCGGTCCCCGTTCCAAGATCCAGTAGCTTAAAAATTGAAGGGCAGTTACCCTACGCGGCCGCATGTAATTTCTATGCGGTCCGCGACAGACCCTCAGGGGTATTTTTATCCGATTTTTCCTGTGTAGTATAAATAGCATATTTTACTTTTTTTAGGTTAACTTCTTTTACACTGTACGAGCAGCTGAGCACGAGGCAACATTTATTGGCCTATTTTGGGCTATTTTCCTTAGATTTTAACGTGGAATTAAGTGTATTAAATTTGTAGTTCATGTTTATGTCAATTTCTTCTATTATTTCTTCAATTTCTACTTCTTCCATGTCTAGCTAAACCCATTAGCTAGGGTTGTGGCTCAACCCTAGTGTGGGTAATTAATGGGTGTTTTTGCTTAATGTTTGGATGATATTAGGTGTTTGGTTTTGGGTTGATTGTATGTTTTCATTTAGATTTTGTGGTTGCAAACACTAAGTCTAGCTTAGTGGGTTTTGACTCTTCTTGAGAAAGAGAGTCTATGACCTCTCAATCAACCCAACAAGAATTTGGGATGGACCCATGAGAATGGTAGTCCCAAGTAACGAGTTAAACCTCGAGAGAGTAATTACCCAACTTGAACCTTAAAGTTGCTCGGGCAAATTAGCCTACCCAATTGGTCGAGAGAGAGTCAATTCGGCAAAATCACTCTCTCTACTGAGAGGTGTGAGAGTGAGTACTAAAGTGCAACGGTTACCCAACCCGTTAATTATTCACCTAGGCGAGTGCTACGACCCTAGTGTCTTCTCCGTATTGCATACACCTTAGAATTACAATTTAGCATAATCTAGTTCAAAATTGTAGTTAATATATTTAGTTGATAAACAAAGAGAATCGAAAATGTTAGAAGTCAAATTAGAAGCTAAAACACTTTCTTAGTCTTCACAAATACTTGACTCCCATAATTAGCTCCCTGAGGAAATTGACCCCGAAAACCACTATCGGATAAAAGTTGTTAGCGCCCACTCGTCCTAAGGGTTGAGTCCACGACAATCACTTTTTGGCACCGTTGCCGGGGAGCTTACGGTGTTCGACTATTTGTGTAGCTAGTTTTGTGTTTAACTTCTCTTTCCTTCTTTTTAATAACTTTATTAGTGTCAAACCAACAGGTACAAATGGCTTTGAATGGGAATATCCCTCTTGACAACTGGTCGCGGGGGAGGAGGTTGATGATGTAGAACAAGAGGAACTCCAGGTACCACAAATACCAAGGAGAGGTAGAAATGCTAATCTTAATGATGCAGTTCCAGACCCTCCTCCGCCTCCACCAAGAGTTGCTCCAAAGGGTTCTTCCCAACCAAGGTTACGCAAGTGCAATAGTTCCTCTCCGAATCCGGGCGGGGAACTTCCAAATTACAAATGTGATGTTGACACTTCTTGAACAACGAGGGTATTTCACGGGCGCCTCCGATCAAAATGCATACAAGCACTTGAGGGGGTTCGTGGATACTTGTTGGGGAAGTAAGCAAACCAATGTTTCCGAAGATGCTTTAAGGTTGAGGCTTTTCTCGTTCTCTCTTCGGGGTAAAGTGCTCGATTGGTTGGAGAGGTTACCGAATCATTCAATTACTACATGGGACGGATTGGCGGACAAATTCATTGCCAAGTTATTTTCTCCGAGTCATATGGCGGCGCTCCGTGATGAGATTTTAGCCTTCAAATAAGAATCGACGGAGCCATTGCATGAAATATGGGAGAGGTTTAGAACCATGGTAAAGGAGTGTCCGAACAAAGACATGAATGATGTGATGATCCAACAGACGTTCTATAGAGGTATCAACACAACAAGCCAATGCATTGTTAACCAATTAGTGGGAGGCAACTTCATGAAGCTCCCGTATAATGAAGCATGTGAAGTTCTAGATGAGATGGTCGATACTTCATCGGCATGGCAAAGTCGGGCGAATGTTCCTCAAGGCGATCCCAATGTTATACACTTGCACAAAGAGTTACATGACCACGGCTAAGCCATTGCCGAACTTACAACAACTGTGAATCAATTAGCAAAGGCACAATTGCAACAAGTGCAAAATCCAAGACAAGTCAATGCTATGGAAGGGGTTAACATGATGAATAGAAGGCAAAGGGGGCCACAACAACAATGAGCATGTGAAAATTATGATGATGGTAGTGGGTATTCAAATGAATGTTATGATGAGCAAAACGAAGATTGCCAATATGTG
>MU772109.1:0-52117 GCA_026770625.1 Nicotiana glauca
GGCAATTCCAGGTCCGCTTGACTGGGGTCCTCCGGTTGAGCGCCGGTCGTGTCCCTCGATTTTGGGGCGTGACAGATAGCCACTGGAATTTCTTCGTAAATTAGGGTATCTTCAACCCCTATAATTTTTGTTGAAACCATAAGAGAAGAGTATCCTATGAATTTCTTTAACATAGACACGTGAAACACTAAGTGTACAAAAGCAAATTCTTGTGGCAATTCTAACTCATAAGCCACCTGCTTGATCCTTCGTAGGATTCTATATGGCCCAATATAGCGGGGACTAAGCTTCCCCTTCTTCCCAAATCTCATAATGCCTTTCATAGGAAAAACTTTCAAAAACACCCAATCATCCACTTGAAACTCTAAGTCTCTACTTTGCACGTCTGAATAGGACTTTTGGTGACTCTGAGCAGTCTTCAAATGCTCTTTAATCAACTTGACTTTCTCCATCACCTGATTGACCAAATTGGGTCCTAACAACTCCACTTCGCCAATGTCGAACCAACCAATTGGTGATCTCCACCTTCGCCCATATAGGGCTTCGTACGGTGCCATTTTTATACTAGAGTGGTAGCTGTTATTATAAGCAAATTCAATGAGGGGTATATGATCATCACAATTACCCTTAAAATCGATAACACATGCCATCAACATATCCTCAAGAGTCTGATGGTGCGTTCCGCCTGGCCATCTGTCTGAGGATGAAAAATGGTGATGAGGTTCACCCTTGTGCCCAATCCCTTCTAAAAGGATTTCTAGAAGTTCATTATGAACTGAGCACCATGACCTGAGATGATGGACAAAGGAGTTCCATGCAATCAGACAATTTTTTGGATATACAACTTGGCGTAATCCTCGACTGAATCTGTAGTCTTCACTGGCAAGAAGGGAGCTAACTTGGTAAGGCAGTCTACAATCTTCCAAATCGAATCATGCTTCCGAAATGAGCGAGGTAGACCAGTTATGAAGTCCATGTTTATCGTCTCCCATTTCAAAACTGGAATTTCTATACTCTAAGTTAAACCATCAGGCCTCTGGTATTCGACTTTCACCTGCTAACAATTTGGACACTTAGCCACAAAATCTGTAATTTTCTTTTTCATATCGTTCCACCAATAAATCTCTTTAAGATCATGATACATCTTTGTGGAACCTGGGTGAATAGAATACCTGGAATTGAGGGCTTCTGACATAATCCACTCTCTGAGCCCGTCTACTTCTAGAACGCATAGTCTGCCTCTTTACCTCAAAGTACCATTATCTCCCCTTGTTTAAAAGTCGTAGTTTTATGTTTGTGAATTCCCTCCTTCAGTTGCAATAAGTAGGGATCACTGAACTATTTTTCCTTCACTTCGGCTACTACAGAGGATTCAACCTTGTTCTGAAGAACAACGCCACCATTTTCGGAGTCCAAAAGTCAAACTCCTAAACTTTCTAAGCGGTGGACTTTCTTCATCATAGTTTGCTTTCTGCCTCAACATGAGCTAAGCTTCCCATAGAACGCCAACTGAGAGCATCAGCTACAACATTGGCTTTCCCCGAATGATAAAGGATATCAACATCATAATCTTTAAGTAATTCAAGCCACCTCCTCTAGCGTTGATTCAATTCTCTTTGCTTGAAGATGTAATGGAGACTCTTTTGATCTCTAAAAATGTAAGTATGCACCCCATACAAATTATGGCGCCAGATCTTAAGCGCAAACACCACAGCTGCTAATTTAAGATTAAGAGTCGGATAATTCTTCTTGTGAGCCTTGAGTTTTCTCGATGTGTAGGCTATGACTTTACAATGTTGCATTAATAAGCACCCAATACCAACCCCTAAAGCATCACAATAAACAACAAACCCTTCGGTTCCTTTCGGTAATGTTAAGACTGGAGCTGAAGTCAACCTCTTCTTTAGCTCCTCAAAACTTTTCACGCAAGTGTCCTACCATTGAAACTTGACTTTCTTATGAGTTAATCTAGTTAAAGGGGATAAGATAGAATAAAATCCCTCTACGAAACGTCTGTAATAGCCTGTTAGAGCCAAGAAACTTCTAATATTGGATACTGAGGTGGGTCTAGGCCAATTCTTCACTGCCACTATTTTCTGAAAGTCCACCTTCACACCTTCCTCTGAGATGACATGGCCCAAAAATGCTACTGATTTCAACCAGAATTCATACTTGGAAAATTTCTCATATAGTTTGTGATCATGTAGTGTCTATATCATAATTTTGAGATGTTCTGCATGGTCAGTCTCACTACGGGAATAAATAAAGATGTCATCAATAAATACAATAACGAATAAATCAATATAGGGCTTGAAGACTCTATTCATAAGGTCCATGAAAGCTGATGGTGTATTCGTTAAACCAAATGACATTATAAAAAATTCAAAATGCCCTTATCGAGTCTTGAAAGCTGTTTTTAGAATATCAACTTCCTTAACCTTCAACTGATGGTATCCCGATCTGAGGTCAATCTTGGAATGACACTGGGCACCCTAAAGTTGATCAAATAAATCATCTATTTTGGTAAGAGGGTACTTCTTCTTGATGGTGACCTTATTCAACTGACGATAGTTAATGCACATGCGCAAAGACCCATCTTTCTTTCGGACAAACAAGACCAGTGGCCCCAAGGTGAGACACTTGGCCTTATGAATCCCTTATCTATAAGATCTTTCAAATGGACTTTTAGATCTTTCAACTCTGTTAGAGCCATTCTATAAGGTGGAATAGATATAGGCTTAGTGTCAGGGAGTAGATCAGTTCCAAAGTCAATCTCTCTATCGGGAGGGACTCCGGGAAGATCTTCGAGAAATACTTCAGGGAACTCATTTATAATTGGTACCGACTGGAGAGTGGGTATCTGAGCATCTGCACCCTTAACTCAAACCAGGTGATGGATATAACCTTTGGAGATCATCTTTCTGATTTTATGATAAGAAATAAACCTACCCCTAGGTGTTACTACATCACCCTTCCATTCTAAGACTGGTTCACCGGGAAATTCAAAACTTACTATTTTGGATTTACAACCCACTGTGGCATAACAGGACTCTAACCAATCCATGGACATGATCACATCGAAGTCTACCATCTCCAATTCTACTAAGTCTACTACAGTAAGACGATGATACACTTTGACTAGACATCCCCTATAGATAAATCTTGTTATTAATGATTCTCCAACTAGAGTGGATACTTCAAAAGGTTCACACAACTTTTCTGGTTCTATCCCAAATTTCTTAGCAATATATGGAGCTACATAAGATAGGGTGGATCCCAGATTCATAAGAGCGTAGACATCAAAAGTGAATACTATTAGCATACCTGTGACAACATCTTCACGAGTCTCCGTATCCTGACGTCCTGCCAGTGTATACAAGTGATTTCGATCACCGCCTGCATTACTAGACTTTGTTGCACCATGCCCTTGTTGGGCCTGAGAGTTATGAGGGGCTACTGAATTAGTGGACTGAGCTACATTGCCTCCTTTATTCTGCTTTGCTGATAGACAATACCTCAAGAAGTGGCCCTGCTGACTGCACCCAAAACAATCATTTGTGGCCAAACGACACACCCCCGGATACTTCTTACCACACATGTTGCAAGTAGGGTACTCAAGGCCTTTGTATCCCACACTAGTTTGTGATTGTGAGCCTGTTGCTCTGAAATTTTGGTTTTTCTTGTTAAACTTAGAATGGTGCACTAGCTGAAGATAGAGTATGTCCTGATTTTGATTTCCTAAAGAACTGGCAATTGCCACCTGCTTGAGATCCCTTATTGCTGAAATTTTCTGCAGACTTAGCTCTCTTACTGAATTCCCTGTCCTTCTCTCTATGTGGCCAATCTCCTTCTTTCAACCTATCTTCGCTCCATTGAGCAAAGGCAACCATCTTAGTAATGGTCATGTCATTGTTCTGAGTAGCTATACTAGCATCAGCAAACAAGTCATCTGAAAGCCCCAAAACAACCGCCTAACTCTGGCCCTCATATCACGTACCATTTCCGGAGCATATTTAGCCAAAGAGACGAATGTAAGGTAGTACTCATTCACATTTATATCATTCTGTATGAATCTCTCAAACTCCAAATCCTTAGCTTCCAAGACCACAATGGGTAGAAAATGCTCAAAGATCTGCAAACTCCTTCCAAGTTGCAGAAGCCACATCCTCCCCTCGAGACTCTTCCCATATTTTATACCAAGTTTTGGAAACATCCTTTAGCTGGTACGCAACAAACTCTGCTGCCTCACTGTCTGTAGCATGCATCACTCAAAATATCTTCTGAACCTTATCAATGAAGATTTGCGGATCCTCATCCTTTTTGGACTCATTGAAGACTGGAGGTTTCATGTTGAGGAATTCCCTGGACCTGGAACTACCCATATCATGAACAACAATTGTTCCATGCCTTTGATCCAAATTAGCAACAATCTGGGTGAGCAATTGGATAGCTCCCACGACATCCATGTCTGAAGCACTGGGCATTGACCCCGATGCAACCCCCAGGGCCGGAGTGTCATCCTCCTGAGCAGCATTAGTCGTAGCCCCCTCGCTAGTAGCTGAGGCCCTCCAGGTGTACTTTCTTTTTGCAGGCATTTTTCTAAAATATGCAATTCGCACGAGTTAGAAAGATTCCTGAAAGGATAGCTCTAACTGCACTATCTAGAGTACGAAAGAAATGGAACAATCCTAGATGTCTTGGTGGTCAACTGTTTACACGTGGTGCGTACACATACATAAAAGTGACCCCACTGGACACGGCTTCATAGACTCCCTATGACTTTTCAACCTAGGCTATAATATTAAGCTTTGTCACTCCCTAAACTATGTCTTGGGCATAACAAGGCACTCGGTGCCTGACTACATATGACCGAGCGAACCAATTGTATGGCTGGATCAGCATGTGGTATAACTATAAGCTAGATGTAAATATATAACATGATGATCTACTAAAGAGTCTAATTGAAATATCATAGATGTGGAAAATACTGAAAAGTCTGTAATTATAAACAAGTTGCCGACAAGGCTAACACATAAAGGCCTGCTAACATCTGACTGACTGAACTATAGTCTACGAAGCCTCAAAAGAATACTGAAATACTAACAGTTTACCGAGACAAGGTCCCCGGTATACCTTACTAACTGAAATACTATACTAACTGAAAAAAGGGGGGATAATGCCCCGAAAAGACTGGGGTTCACCAATAACTGATACGAGATGTCCTAGCAAGTGGAGTTGTCAACCTATAAATCATTACCTGCATCGCGAGATGCAGGCCCTGAGCAAAAAGGGACGTCATTACATTTGAATTACACTAATATGTATAACAACTGAAGAAAAGAACTGTAAATACTGAAACTGATAACTGATAAATGAACTAAACATAGGAAGTAAGGTTATGAATACTTCCTCTTCTAAATGATGAACAATCTGTTTATCTGATAAACTACGGTCTCAGGCGCAATATATATATATATGCACAAGCTACAGCCTCAGGCCCAATAATGCATAAAGCATAAACTACGGCCTCAGGCCTAAATACAAGTATTTGACATTCAGGATTTAAAATAAGGAACTGAGAATAATGATGCAATACATGATATTGAAATACTGAAACATACTGACTTACATGATACTGAATTGTTGCATAGGACTCAACTATAATGTGTGTTCATACTAAAGTGATATGTAGTAACTGAGACTCATGGGATATTGAATGAATTATGAAACCACGTCATCTAGAGAATAGAAGTTCTACAACTATTCATGGAACTAAGGCATAGTTACTTTCTGAGTAAACTAGTAATAGTCATAATGGATGGGACGTAGGGGGAATCATTAACATTCTCAAACATAGAGAGTTAGCCTCACATACCTCAATTTCGCCCGTTAGTAATACTACAATGATCCACAACACTAAGAACCTTCAATCTATAATAGTAACATCCAATGGAACCAATATTAGTAACAAATTCCATAACTTAAGCCATTTAGGGATATTATCAAACACCTTGTAGGCATAAATCTCTACATCCCATCACCATATATTTAGTTCATCCAACTACCACCATTCATCAACATTTTATCCCACCATCATGATTAACCAATTTATAACTTCCAACATCACATATGTGACCATCCATCCACACCCAACCAATAAAGTTCCATTAAATAATCATCTATTCTATCTCTAAAATACTTATGTAATTGAATTTGGAATTTATGGCTTCCAATCACCGTACCAAGAGTTATATTACTTATTCATACTCATATTCCCTTGGCATGTAAATCTAAGGGTGTAGGATTACCTTTTTGGAAGAAATCTTGCAAAACTCTCCTTTGAGTTCTTAAAGAAATCTCTTGAAGATCTAAGTATTTTATGTGTAGATTTCATCAATACTAGTGTAGAAATTATGGAATTTCACACCAAGATAATAGGTATTTCTTACCTTGAAAGCAGTAGGAGTTGGAGGTCTTGAGAGAGTGGAGGAAAACCCTAAGATTCGTCCAAAAGAAAAGGGAAAAACGGACCCCGAAATTGTGTTTATAGGCCCAGATTTCGGATGTGGCCTAGGATGCTTCACATCCCTAGTTTACTCCTCTTAGGAGCTTGGATTCTGACCTAGATGCTATTGCATCACTTCACTACCAGCCCCTCTTTTCGGAAGTGGCCTCGGATGCCTCGCATCCGCACACTCCTTCACAACCTTTGGTAATTTGGTCATATCTTCTTGTAGGAATGTCCAAATGGCAAATGGTTTGAAGCGTTAGAAACTAGACTTAAATAACATTTATTTGATAGATTTTGCATCATATAACACGTTATATATGTGGATATGCTCGTCAAAGTGTAGTCTTTTGCTTACCTATTTAGAATTTTAGTCTATCATGTAATTGTCTAACTTGGCTTAGAATTAGGTCTCTCATTGGATCCCAAATCACTTATGATATGCCTCGACTTATTATCATATCCAATTGATAACTATCATATTAATAGTCCTCGTCCACACACGACTGATTCATATTTACAGAGTGTTACAAGAAAATGGAATTGTTCAGGGAAATATTTGTAGTGGATATCTTTAGGGGAATGATAGACCTTCCTAGTTTTATTTGTGTAATAAATATTTCAATTGGTGAAGGGACAAATTTGTTTTGGGTGAACTAGTTTAATTTGCGATATATGCATCTACCTTTATGTAATAAAACTACCTTTTGGTCAATTAACTGTTGTTTCTATAAATTTTTACTTCAATGCACTTCCTTTTGTATTACCACAATCTAGAGGTTGTGTAATTGATAATATGTCTAGTAATAAACTAGCTATTTGATTGCGTAATAGACACATAGTCCATTAATAAACTAGCTATTTTATTTTGTAATGGACTCAAACTCACGTCAAATAACTTCGTCAAATATCATATTACCAAACAAACTGTTTAATACCTCCATTTTCTTCATTCACTAGAACATTACATGATCCAAAATACTTCCAACAAATGAAACTTAGAATAATTAAACTATTCCTATCAACAACAAACCGATATTCCTTCTCATTTCATCATCCAAGTAGAAATGAATCCGACAACGACGCACAAGATCATAATCCAATTATTCAGTCTTATTTCCTTCATCTTAACCATTCTTCCATTATCATCCTGTACAAGAATATGCCCTGCTCCCATTTCAATCCTTCCATCAGCATCATCTACTACATGGATATCTATTGCTAAAATATTTTCAAATTTAGCCACCTTCATCCGCAAAACAATTTTTTCACGCTTAAAAGCGTCTTTTTCATACTTCAAACTATTGATAAAGTCAACAATCCTTGGACCTAGTATATCATTGTCCCATTTCCAAAACTGACAACTTTTACTTTATCTAACAACATCCTAAAATAAAATA
This sequence comes from Nicotiana glauca, assembly GCA_026770625.1. NCBI lineage: Eukaryota > Viridiplantae > Streptophyta > Magnoliopsida > Solanales > Solanaceae > Nicotiana > Nicotiana glauca. Next base: position 7,909 of record MU772109.1, read on the forward strand.
GGAACCCCAAAAACCCAAACCAAAACCCCCACGTGAGGAGATAGAAGCTCTGGAAATGATCATGTAGCCCCTCCAATGGCTTCTCCGACCACTGGACAGCCTTTTAAGGAGGTTGTTCAATCGTCAAACATCACTTTATAACCTCCTCAATCCATTACAAACCCTAATCCACTCCAACACTGTGATCTATTATTACAACCAAAGACATTAAATGCTCCCATGCAAACCTTACCTATTGTACCTATCAAAACTATTCAATATCTCCATGATGAACCTATAATTAGATGGAAAAAGACTGAAGTGAAGCAATATATCATTCAATAGGAATTACAATTTGCAGCTCTTGGAAAATCTTCATATGGAAAGCCAATTATCAATGAATTACATAAAGTTATTCCCATTCAGTGTGAGCTTAAAGGTGCTTTTTTAGTTTGCATAATTAGACAATAATGTCTTAATCAGGTTGTCTTTGATGGAAGATTATGTTCATATACGATCCAATCCGGCTTTATCTCAAAGCTCGAGGTGAGATGTGGCAGATGAGGTGTGCAAAGTGGAACCCTTGGTGGAAGCACAAAGAAGAAACCCTCATTGTCATTGCTTGTATTAGCTTCCCAGAGCTGCTATCTAATTTCTTTGGTAACGAATTTGTGTTTTCTTTGGATAGAGAAGTAGGAAGACCTTTACATGGTGACTTATCTATACTAAATGGTACTAGACCTTGTTGTGCAAAGGTGAAGATTTAGATGAACTTATTAGCCAAATTTCCTTTAAAAAAATTAAAATTGTGGAAAATGAAGATGCAACATGACTTGAGGAATCAAAGTGGATCAATATTAAGTATGATTACATTCCAAAATATTATAAAACGTGTAAGAACAAGGTTACAATGAACTGGATTGCTGGGATCATCTTGAACTACATAGGAGATTTGATAAAGTTCTTGATGATCAAAGTAAGGGAAAGGAAGTTGTAGGCACTACAGTTGCCACTTCCAAGGACCTAACAAGTGGTAAAGTTGTTGGGGATCCTATTACTAACATTGCAAAGCAAGAATGGATAAAAAGAAGAAATAATAGGCATAAAAGAGATAATAGGGGATATATAATTGATAATGCAAAGGAGAATGAGGTTAAAAATTAAAGAGGAAGAACAAGGAAGATGCAGTAGCAACAAGGAATTCTTTTGATGCATTGGAAGTGAAAGAGGAGGATCAAGTAGCTTTGATGATCATGATGTCAAGGAAGATGAGTCTAACAAGGAGTTTGAGAAACAAAAAGTGGTGAAGGCAAAAAAATCCAGCCCCAATCCTAAGGAAACTAGGCGTCTAAATATGGCTACGGTTAGAAACCCGAATCCTAGTTTCGAAGGATTGGGGTGATTGAAAACAAGGAAATAACTATGGATTGGGTTCATATAAGGTTTGGGACTGCTAAAGAATCTATAAATGCAACTGTGAACCAATCATGCAAGGACGAACCCTCACAAACAATTGAAGACTCCTCAAAGGAAATTAATGTTACTAGTGCAACAAATGATTTTAATTCATTATGGAGTGATGAAGTTGGGCTCATGGAGGAGAATTATAGTGCTACTATTAGTGCCAATGGCAAGGATCAAAGGCATACCTCACAGGAAAAGCAGGCAGACAATGTTTATCATAATGTTATAATAAACCCTAGTATTCAGCAAACTAGGGTTAAAGATGTCCAAGGGTCTGAGATGAAGCATTCAAAGAGGCCAACCGGAATGGATAAAGGATTAGTAGATGAAAATAAAATCACAAGGGGAACAGGTTTTGAAGACACAAGGAAGAAACAGACCAATGGAATAGTAAACACTAGCAAAACTGTCAAGGTTTTATCATCAATACCAGTTGATCTAATAGAGTTTGAAGGTGTTGAACATGTGAATGATGTTCGCGAAAATGTTTTAAAGAAGGGTTACACAGGAAAACAGTTAAAGGCAGGATCCCTGAATCCAATAAAATAGTAAAACTATTTTCAATGGAACAATAAATCATAAACTAGGGTTTGCTTATGATCCACAGTTTAAGGAGGCTGGCCAGGTGGATAAATTGGGTGATGTTGAGCAGATTTCTAAAGGCTTAAGGATGAAACCATTCCTCCATTTTTCCAGGTTGAATATTCCAAAGACCTACACATTCAGGATCCATTTAGACAATGCCAATGGTCTGTGCTTCAGGAACTGGCTAGCCCATCCAATTGCAGATTAATGTGCCATTGAATATCCCTAATCAAATACTTCATGACATTGTTACACACAATGTCACACATATAGATGTACAAAATGCTTTGGTAGAGAAAAACAATTTAAAGAGGAAGGAGATGATGAAGCAACTACTGGCAACATTAAAAAAGTGGCAAGGGAAGCTGGTCTATCACCTAAAGCTACTGCTAAGGGTTGTAAGAAAGGCAAGAAGTAGGCATATAATAAAAAAGCACCTCAGACAACAAGATTATTGCCCAAAAAGGTAGTTTCACCAGAGCTTTGGACACCTCTATTGCTGCACTTGTCCATGTTGGATGGAGCATTCGTCTTGGGACAACATGATGAGACTGAAAGGAAAGAGAAACTTATACTACTTGAGTAAAAAGGTTCACACCCTTTGAGGCTCGGTATTGTTTATTAGAGTGTACTTGTTGTACCTTAACATGGATAGCCTAGAAGTTAAGGCACTATTTGTGGGAATACACCACATACCTCATATCGAGAATGTATCTTTTAAAGTATATTTTTCGGAAACCTATGCCTACTAGAAAGATAGCAAAGTGGCAGTTACTGATAAGTGAGTTCGACATTGTTTACATGGCCTAGAAAGCAGTGAAGGGGCAAGCATGTGCCGATTACCTGGATGAGAATCCTGTGGGTGGTTAATACAATCCATTAAAGATATATTTTCCCGTCGAGGAGGTATCATTCATAACGGAGGATATCACTGAAACTTATGACGATTAGAGATTGTTCTTCGATGGAGATGCAAATCTCAAATGAGTAGGCATCAGAGATGTCTTGTTATCAGAAACCGGCCAACACTATCCGGTGTCCACCAAGATTAGATTCCCATACACTAACATTTCACATGGTACTTTTATCAATCTGAATTATTTCGTACCTTTTGTTCAATGAGAAAATGGGTCAAATTCTACAGGATCAAACCTATGTGATAATGAATGATATTAAAAAAAGAGGAAAAATATTCATATTAAATAAATATGAAGTATAAGAACCCAGATTCCAAATGAAAAAAATTCAAACTTGAAAAAGATCTTCCTTAATCTTGAAGAATGAGGGGCAAAGGGATTGATCAAGAAAGATCTTTTGTTCTTCTTATATATAAGATCATGATTGGATCCGCATATCTTTGGTAAAGAGAGTAATCTTACCCTTTGAGAATAAAATAAAAAATTCCATTTTTCCTGACGATGGATATCATCGACAGATTTCTTAAGGGGTTTAAGTTGAAGGAAAAAGACAAAAAGATTTTTTTGTTAGGTAGTTTAATAATTTTCCCTTGGTTTTTCTTTGTGCCGCGATTCTTTTTCATAGGTTTTGTTTGAACTGTGTGTTGTTAGTTTTTTTTTAGGAGTAGGATATCTTGTGCTATAATTTGAATTGAAAGCAATGTCTCCTGACTTTATGATTCCTTGAAAATAGTATGTGCTTTAGTTGTGACGCTTAGGCTCACTTTTTGACTCGTGTATAAGTACCTTAAATTGTATGATCTTAACTTTGCTTAACTTCTTTGACTAGAGTATCTTAATGAGTCCAATCCTAAGTGAGTTATGTGCCATGTGTACGTGATATTTTGTTTTAATCTGTGCATTGCATTTGATGTCTAGAACTTGCCCCGTATGTTTGCAAAGTGAAATAGTAGTTTTATTCAGTCTTGGAAGTGATATAGGAATTTCTTTGGTAAGCCAACGCTATGTGTACCCACCTAATTGTTATGTATCTTAGTTAACCCCGTTGAGTCTATATTCATGTTTCTTTGGAAACCACATTACCAGTTGTACCCATTTGTTTAAATTGACCATCTATTTGAATCTTGTACCTCTCTTGAGCACTTTAAATTGTTATGAACTTTGTAAAAGTTAAAGTGAGGGGTGATGGTTTGGATTTTGAGTGGAACTATTGAAATAAGAAGAAAGGTGCACTATTTTAAAAGGTAAGAGCCACGTAAATTGAATAAGAAAAAAGAAAAATAGTTGTATTATTGTGCAAATATTCCTTGATAGTGATAAATCTTGATGTAATTGTGCTTAAAGAAGTAGGGAGTTGATGTATATTTATGTGAAGGTGGAGTTATGGTTTGACATAAGTATGAGATTTTTAATAGTAACTTTTTCATGACCCAAAATCCACTAGTCGTGATGGCACCTAACCCAGCCCATTAGGTAAGCCAACTAATAATTATCCAAATTCAATATTGCTAATAAGTCATTAACACAAACTAAATTATCTTGATCTATTATTAAATCTCCCAAAGACTGGTAGTACAAATCACGAGCTTCTAAGAATAGAGTTTACAAAGCCGATATGAAGAAAATACATCTTCTGTTTGAAAAGTACATATACAGAGTTTTATAAATCTAAGGCTACCATGAATAAGAGGCAGCTACATCAGGGACATAGGTACACCTTCAAATCCAGCAACCATCGAATGCAGCAGCATTAGCATCCAGGATCTGCACACAATGTGCAGGAAGTGCAGTATGAGTACAACTGACCCCATGTCTCAAAAAGTAACAAACCTAACCCCAAGTTGAAAGCAGTAACGAACTGGAACATAGGTCGGGTCCAACACCAATATCCAATAACCGTTCATAACAATGTATATCATATAAATAAGGAAGTAACTCAGAGATAGAGTGTTCAGCTGTTTCATAGTTTTCCCAAAATAGTTCTGCCTTTCAAGAGTATCAGTGAAAACTCAATTTCTTCACCGAAAATATCATGAAATATGAGATAGTTTTAGAAAAGCCTGTATTTTCTTTTCCAAAACTCCTTTTCACAATAAATAAGATATTTCATTTGCTTTCTAGATAGCAAGTGTGAGATACCTCTTTATGACCACATATCAATATGTGTAAAATGTCATGAATGACGGGATACCGTACACCATGAGGAAAATGCGTCTCTATGCATGTATGTCATATGTGCATGCCAATGTCACGTATCTCAGAGATGAATCATGTACACACAAACTCAAAGTACTCAACCTCACTGTATCACACATTTCACTCATCACAATCAACCACTCGATACTGTATATGGCCCATACGGACCAGGAAAGATCCATCCCGGAATATATACATCACTGACTGTAAGTCACCCAGTACCGAGGAAATAGGCCAATCCATCCTCATGGAGAAGATCCATCTCCATACCAAGGGAAGATCCATCCCTGAACATAATCAAGTACTTCAGACAAATACATGTCCAGGGAAATCCATCCCTTAATAATATCATCCGTGCCCACTGTGGGTGTGTAGACTCCGGAGGGGCTCCTACGTCCCAAGCGCTATAACAAGACAATCATGGCATAAATCAATCAAGCCCTCGGCCTTACTCAATAATCAATAAAACATGATGTGGCGCGCAGCCTAATCCCATAACTGCCACTCATAATGAGGCCCTCGACCTCACTCAGTCATCCATCTCTCCAGTCTCACCCACGGGCTCACAATGTCATGAAAATTGACCCGGAACAATGGTATAATATATCAATAAGTAACAACTGAGATATGATATGAATGCATGGTTGTGACTAAGTACGAAATATCAATGAATTCAATGAGATAACAGCAAGAAACGACACTATAGGTCCCAACAATATCAACACAAGGCTTAAACATGTTATTTAGCATGATGTTAAGCTCATTTATTTTATCACAAGGTGAAAACACATATATCCATAAAATAGGGCCACTATTCAGTGTCCTGGAAACAACAGAGTCACAATTCACATGGTGCACACCCACATGCTCGTCACCTAGCATGTGTGTCACCTTAACATCAATCACATAGCACGTAATTTGGGCTTTTATACCCTCAACACTAAGTTTAGAAGATTTAATCAACTTAAACAAGCCAATTCCAATGCCGAGCAAGCCAGTGATGCTCCAAGAATGCTATCACGTGCATAGCAACTTCTGAAGGGCTAAAAACTAGCCAAAAACAACTCAAATACATCAGATAAAGCCCAAAGAAACAATTAAAAATGATAAAGATCGAATCCCAAGTCAAATCCCAAATCTGGCCAAAATTCACACCCGGGCCCACGCCTTGAAACTCATCAAAACACACAAAATTCGAGAACCCATTCAATGACGAGTCCAACTATTCTAGTTTCACTCAAATTCGACTCCAAATCGGTGTTCAAAACTCAAAAATTCATATTATGAAACTTTAGGCCAAAACCCCCAATTTCCTCTTTCAATTCACCAACCAAAAACTAAAATCGAAGATAGATTCATAAAATATAACCAAGATTGAGTAGAGAACACTTACCCCAATCCTTGTGACGAAATTTGCTCCAAAAATCGCCTCAATCCGAGTCCCGCATCTCAAAATATGACGAAAGAACAAAACCCTCAATTTTATAACTCTGCCCAGCACTTTCGCACCTGCGAACACTTTAGCCGCATCTAAGCACTCCCAGGTGCGCACCCAAATATCGCTTCTGCACTGCCAACCGCATCTATGCCTTCGCAGATGCGAAGCAAATCTCCACTTCTGCTGACCCCTGCTCCCAGAAATATTTCTACTCCTACGACCCCTTGGTCGCTTCTGGGGCCATCACACCTACGCAAACCAGCCAAGGATGCGGTCACACCACAACTACCAACCGCCAGCCTTGGCCAAAATCTCCAAAATGCTCCGAACCTCGCTCGAAACTCACCAGAGCCCTTAGGAACCCCGTCTGAACATGCCAACAAGTCACATAACATAACATGAACCTACTCCAAGCCTTAAAACACACATAACAACATTGAAATGATGAATCACACCTCAACTCGAATTCAGTGAACTTGAAACTTCAAACTTCCACAACCGATGCCGAAACCTATCAAATCATGTCCGATTGACCTCAAATTTTGCACATAAGTCACATTTGACACTACGGACCTGCTCTAACTTCCGAAATCGAAATCCGACCGCGATATCAAAAAGTTCACCCGGTCAAACATCCCAAAATTCCAACTTTTGCCATTTCAAGCCAAATTCCATTACGGACCTCCAAATCACCATTCGAACGTGCTCCTAAGTCCAAAATACCCAATGGAGCTAACAGAACCATCAAAAATCCAATCTGGGGTCAAATACTAAAAAGCCAAACTTGGCCAAACCTTTCAACTTTAAAGCTTCAAGTTGAGAATCATCCTTCTAAATCAATTCCGAATAACCTGAAACCAAAACCGATGATTCACATAAATCATAATACATCATACGGAGCTACTCATGCCCTCAAACAATCTAGTAAAGTGCAAATGCTCAAAATGACCGGCCGGGTCGTTACATCCGCCCCTACTTAAAACGTTCGTCCTCAAACATGACAAGAGTTGTTCCAAAAGCCATCAAATCGCCGTGTAACCTCACTATGCATATACCCAGGGGTGATCCCACGTCACCTTATCCCATATAGGTCTGATAACACAACATGATTGAAATTTCTTAATCCAATATAGCACATAAGTCTAAGAACCCAATTTCCAACATCTGGAATTTTTTATAAGATCAGAATCTCTCATCTACACGTTGTATAAGTCCGAACAAGCTATATCAAACCATATCGTAACCCAAGATGTAATCCCATGATATACCATATAACTCAAACACTCATAGCGATAACTTCTAATCATAGTAGCTGCTCAAAACAACCCAATATCGGTAATAAACCTCTTATTAAATAGAGCTTCGTTCTAACACCTTCGTATACTGCCAACGAAGAAAGAAACACGCAGAAACTCATATTCATCAGATCAACAAGTTGTGGAACTCTCTCTCATTTGACAGGAGCTATAGCAACTTTCTAAGCTGATCAACATCAATATCCGTCCAAATATAAAGCAATCAGATCTAGGACCACTCTAGTGACATGATACATCAATATAATCCAAAACCATAACCTATGAAATTTGTGCACCCAATAGCAACATCCCAAATGTAATCAATCATTAAAAATGACATCAGACAAGAGAACTGTCCCGCAAGCTCAACGAGTATCACCACGACACAATGCTAAGAATCCATCACACACCGCAAAACTAAACTCGCGAATCTATCACAAAAGGTCATACCTCTATATAATCCGCTACAATGCGTGATCCCATCCAAACGCTGGTCCGTATTATATACCACAAGCCACCTGCTCAAAATCCATAACCATTCAAAATTCGACATCAAGAACCCAAAGTCATTACCACAACTATGGAGAGAAAATAACACAATGCCACCATTCAAAAAGAACATAGCCAACGCGCAATCAATCACGCAATACCCGAATACTCATCTTGCTCAGATTCCCACTATACATCCAAATAGAACCGCACCATGTGTGCGTATAACCAACGATTCACAAGTCCTTGTAACATAGAAAGGTAACTCATAGATAATTTCAAAACATGAACAAGCTCAACAATAACTGAATGCCACCTCCCTCAACAATAACAATAAGGAGTCAACCAATGGACCTCTAAATCAACTCTAGTCATCCACAAATAGATAAATAACCCTCCGAAAGTCCACAATGACCGAATCATAATACATACTATCCTCTACACAACTTTGGCTACATGTTCACAGTCCACAACGACGAAACAATCTACTCACAAGAACTCCCAGTCTCCAAATCCATAGATCATACGATCACCATATCTGATCTCAACTCCACCGCCTGAATTTCCACACTTATCCAATTACACGGTCATCCTACAAGGAATACTTCTATAATTCTTCTATTCCTCAAAGAAAAATTTGAACATCAGCAGTCGATCAAACAAGAGAATGTCGCAACACTAATGAAGTGTTCATAAACCAAAACATATTCCCCCTTCTGAAATGTATGCTCTCATTCCACCACACCAAATAGTAATGCTATTTACCTAGACATCTGAAACCTTCTATGCTGCCTAAGAAATTACGCCCTTCCCTTCAAAACTGAATCGTAACCTTACACTTGCCAATTTCAATCCTACACAACACACCGCATATACCAAGCCATTATATGAAAGATACGAAAACTTCATAATACACTCCGAGTCACGAGCAACTACATACTTAATTAGCCAAGAACCTTCCATTTGATCCCATCCAGAAGAAAATCGTAATACACAACTTGTCCCACACACCAGTAGGATATGTACATCTCAAATTGTGGTAGAAACCATCAAGAATTCTCTGAAACTCATTTGCACTTAACCAAACCGTCAAAATAGAATCCCTCTAACTCAACCAAGTTACGCAAGCTATCAAAAACCAAAGGTATCGCCACAAAACACCTGTAGAAACTCACTACATCATAAGAACCAAAATGTCCAATCACATCCGTTACCATTCTGATCCAACCCATTACTAAACCGCCCTATTTATCCGAGTTCCTTCTCCTTCAAATCGATACTTCTCCTCGCCATAATACTACAATCCTCAACCCAAACTTACCATACGAGACCCTAACGTAAAACCACACTGTTATAAGGCTCATAAGCCATTGAATGCTCTCTTAAGCGCCCCAAAAGTACCACAATCGAGATACCCACTTTAAAGAGGCCTTCTGTGAATTTCAAGTTGCTTATCTTACCTTCCTAATACTGAAATGTAGAATCCACAACAATATAGAAATACTGCGAGCCTCGACACCATCCAATGTAACTCTCAGCTTCTAGCCACATACAATTCCTCAAAAATTCGCAATTTCCACATATAAATATTGAATTCATTAGAACAATTCTCGAGAGTTATCCACTCTGCTCAAATCTCAATTAGATTAATCAAACGTGCTGATAGACCTATGCCCCATTAGCACTCCAACACCAAGGAAGTAACTATACCTTAATGCAACCAGATAAATTTCTACTCCACGTACATTCCATCCTTCACCAATAACAACTCAAATCATTCCATGATCTCATATACTCATAAAGCCCAATACAACTCATATCCAGAAATCCCTTTTACTCGAGTCATCCTTAATCTAAACCTCTGCAAGTCATAACTGATTCACCAGTACACCTCAAACTGAAACTAATACGACACATAGCCGTTTAATCAACTTATCAATAGCAGACTCCCCCACTTGGCTCAAAGTCATAGATCAAAGCACACAAAAACTCACAATGCCTATATTCTTTTACTGCCATAATAACATAGTGAGATTCAACTAAAACCTTCATAAGCTCATGCAACATAAACCATCTAGTATTTCAAATCATTTGCAAATCTTGCATTCACCCTTATAACAGTCAAACCCACTCTCATAAGCTATCTAAATTCCAATTGCAACTCATGTAACTCACTGGTAAAAGATAACTCCCAACAAACAACATAGGGATTAGACAAACCTCAGGATACCCCGTAGGAGATAACCCACCTACTTCGCCTTAAACTAACATCTCCTCATACCCTTCCATAGTCATAACCATTATGCAATCACTTAATCTTCCTGAGTCTGAACTCATATCATGACATGAAATCGACTTCACTCCTCAACTAAACAACATGAAAAGATCCCTCAACACACCCGTTACTCGAGACTATACATCAAATCAAGCTGGAAACCAAGCACCAAATAGCCCTCGTTACATTACAACAATCCTTCTCGTCACATTCAAATCACCTGAACATATCTCGTAGTTACATTATACTCATCATGTAGCCATACAACCACAAATTCCACTAATAGGGACACTACCGGACATATAAATCCAAAAGCATGTGCTCACACAATCAATACCTCGGTGCTCAAACTACAGTCAAAACCTGGCCTCAAGTCATCTAGACTGGCCCATATCGACATACTGAAATCACATCTTGCACCTCTTCTATGGAATCACAAGCGGTCGATGCACAGCCGATATTGAGCGCTCATGTGCATATACAAATGCATGGAAGGAATTCAAGAAGTTACGCTTCAAGATGAATCAATACGTCACGATAAGGAAACAAAGATGGGAAGTATATCCTAAATGCCATGTAGCCTCTCGAAGATAGGTATAGACGTCATCATATCGACCTGCAAGACTTTGCTAGACACTTGCTCATGACTTGTAGAACCTATGAACCTAGAGCTCTGATACCAATCTATTATGACCCAAAATCCACGAGTCGTGACAGCACCTAACCCAACCCGCTAGGTAAGCCAACTAATAACTATCCAAATTCAATATTGCTAATAAGTCAATTAAACAAACTAAATTATTTGGATCTATTACATTTTGCAAGGACAGGTAGTACAAATCATGAACCTCTAAGAATGGAGTTTACAAAGCCGATATGAAGAAAATACATCTTCTATTTGAAAAGTACATAAACATAGTTCTATAAAGCTAAGGCTACCATGAACAAGAGGCAGTTACATTAGGGACGCAGGTACACCTTCAAATCCAGCAACCATCAAATGCAACAACATCGACATCCAAGATCTGCATGATATGCAGGAAGTGCAGTATGAGTACAACCGACCCCATGTACTAAAAAAATAACAAACCTAACCTCAGGTTGAAAGTAGTGACGAGCTGAAACATAGGTCGGGTCCAACACCAATATCCAAGAACAATTTATAACAATGTACAGCATATAAATAAGGAGTAACTCAGAGATAAATTGTTCAGATTTTTCACAGTTTTCCCAAAATAGTTCCTCCTTTCAAGAGTATCAGTGAAAACTCAAATTCTTTACCGAAAACATGTTGAAATATGAGATAATTAAAAAAAATGTGTTTTCTTTATCAAAACTCCTTTTCACAATAGATAAGATGTTTCATTTTCTTTCTAGATAACAAGTGTGAGATACCTCTTTATGACCACATATCAATGTGTGTAAAATGTCATGGATGACAAAATACCGTACAGCATGAGGAAAATGTGTCTCTATGCATGTATGTCGTATATGCATGCCAATGTCATGTATCTCAGATATGAATCATGTACGCACACTCTCAGATTACTCAACTGCATTGTATCACACCTTCCACTCATCATAATCAAACACTCGATATCACACTCTCAGAGTACTCAACCTCACTGTATCACATCTTCCACTCATCATAATCAACCACTCGGTACTGTATATGGCCCATGCGGCCCAGGAAAGATCCGTCCCGATATATCAGTGATTGTAAGTCACCCAGTACCAAGGAAACAGGCCAATCCAACATCACGGGGAAGATCAATATCCATGCCAAGGGAAGATCTATCCCTAAACATAATCAAGTGCTTCGGACAAATCCGAGTCCCACATCTCAAAATAAGAAGAAAGAACAAAACCCTCGATTTTATAACTCTGCCCAGCACTTTCGCACATGCAAACACTTTAGTTGCATCTGCGCACTCGTAAGTGCGCACCCAAATATTTCTTTTTCACTGCCAACCGCATCTGGGCTCAACCTACTGCATCTGCGCCTTCGGAGATGTAAAGCAAATCTTAGCTTCTGCGGGCCCTTGCTCCCGCAATATTTTTGCTCATGTGACTCTTTGGTCACTTCTATGGCCATCACACCTACGCAAACCAGCCGCATGTGCGATCACATCAGAACCAACAACCACCATCCTTGGCCAAAATCTCCAAAATGCTCCGAACCTCGCCTGAAACTCACCCAAGCACCTCGGGACACTGTCCGAACATGCCAACAAGTCACATAATATAACATGAACCTACTTGAGGCCTCAAAACACACATAACAACATCACGCACCAGATCACACCTCAATTCTAATTCAATGAACTTGAAATTAAAACTTTCACAATCGATGCCGAAACCTATCAACTCACATCCAATTGACCTCAAATTTTGCACACAAGTTGCATTTGAGACTACAGACCTTCTCCAACTTTAGAAATCAAAATCCGTCCACGATATCAAAAAGTTCACTCCTAGTTAAACATTCCAAAATTCCAACTTTCTCTATTTCAAGTCAAATTTCATTACGAACATCCAAATTACCATCTGGATGCACACTATAAGTCCAAAATACCTAACAGAGCTAACAGAACCATCAGAAATCCAATCCGAAGTCAAATACTAAAAAATCAAACTTGGTGAAACCTTTAAAATTTAAAGCTTCAAGCTGAGAATCATCGAAAACTAAAACTGACGATTCACATAAATCATAATACATTATACAGAGCTACTCATGCCCTCAAACAACCGAGCGAAGTACAAATTCTCAAAATAATTGTCGGGTCGTTACAAAATTATATGTATTAAAGTTCTTAGGGAGGTATAGTCATTTTATCTAAATATATCATGCCCGTCCCGCAGCATACATTACAACCAATTAAAGTCTTACTTGATCCTTGATTGACTGAGCTCAATTAGTAGAGTAGTACACTACGGGAAATCATATGGTACCTCTTCTGTGGCATATGAATGTTATTCTAAGAGTGAGAGAATTATTTCTATGTGAAGTTCTTAATTGTTCTCAAATATTATTGTATGTGGAATTACTTTCTATATTGTGTGAGGGCACTTGATTCATGAATGGAAGGTATGTCATTGGCTCTACATTAGAGTAAGTGAGCGGGTTGTGAAAATGTGTGGTGCTTTTGAGTCAAATCTTGAGGTGATGATGTTATGTTATTGTGCTTGATCTATTTTAAATATTCTTGGTGTGATGAGTTAGGAGAGTTGTTTAAAAAGGTCGTATCTTGGTCACTTATTGCACTCTAATGCACTGCATTTTACATGTGTTTGAGCTTTAATTGGTAGTGTTTTGTACTTATGATGTGTTTTATGCATTGTAGGAGTGATTCCGAGTTATATAGATGTTATGGAGGTAATTTGAGCTATTTGGAGCTTAAGTCTGAGTAAAAACCCAAAGTTTTAAGCTGGGATCGTATTTGGGGGTCGAGTACTATGCCTGGATATCAAAAATCCAGCAAAAAACACTTTGAGAAATATATTAAAAATAATCATTTACTATAATTAAAAATTGATCAAAATCACTTACCCAATAGTTGTAGTTGAACTTGAAAATTCCTCCTACCGAGTCTAAGGTTCCATATATGAAAATGAGACTAAGTCCCATTTTTCTAGCTAGGGGTGGGCATTCGGTCGGTTCGGTTCGGTTTGACGAAATTCGATTCGGTTATTCGGTTTTCGGTTTTGTAAAAGTAGTAACCGAAACCGAACTGAAATAAATTCGGTTCAGTTCGGTTTTTCTAATTTCGGTTCGGTTATTTCGGTTCGGTTTTCGGTTTGAACATTATCATATTGGACTCCTTCTATTTAATAATATATATGACCGGCAAATTTGTTGATTTTTTCCAAAACTTCGAAATTGTTGGAAATATTGTGTTTATAGAAAAAAATAGACTAAACTTTGCACACTATTATGGATCATAAAATCCAAATATAGTGTAAATTACAACTCTGTGTGAAATTCTCCTGGTGTATCTATCATATATGCTATGGAAGTTTTAATAGACTGAAAGCCTTTAAGATTTGAAAGTTGATGGACTTACTTAATTGAGTTGAGTCGTTGATAGATTGGATCTAATAATATTAATTTATTGCCTATGGGTTTAGTCTATATATAACTTAAAGAACATATATGCTAATAATTCGATTTTTCGGTTAACCGAACTAAAAAACTTAATAACCGAAACCGAACCGAAAAACCAAAATTTTTAAAATTTTAAACCGAAACCGACCGAACAAATCGAATAACCGAAACCGAAATAAAAAAAATTCGGTTCGGTCGGCTTATTCGGTTCCGACCGAAATATGCCCATCCCTATTTCTAGCCCTTTGTTCAAATGCTTCGTAATTGTGAACCCTCATAAATGCAAAAAATTACTCACAAATGTGGCGCCTGAAATCCTAGGAAAATGTAGCACATGCGAGACTGACTTTGCATTTGCGAAGACTGTTCCTTCAGCAAATACGAACAAATGGTCTCAAATGCGACCTACCCAGCCTAAGCCTAAACTTCGCAATTGTGAGTAAGGCATCACAAATGCAATACTTGCCCCTTCCTGACCACATTCCAATTGTGATGCTAGTGCTCGCAATTGCGATAACTGGAGCACCAGTACACTAATAACTAAAAATGAGTTCAAACCAATCCGAAATACATTTGAAACTCACCCGAACCCCCGAAACTATACACCAAACATCCACACAAGTGTAAAAATATCATAAGAACTAGCTCACACGATCAAAATATATAAATAACATTCGGAACCATGAATCGGACCTCAAAACGCATGAAATTCAAAAGGAAACTCAAGAATCTCTAAAATCACGACCAAGCGTACGAATCTTATCAAACCAACTCGGAATGACACCAAATTTTGTAAACACATTCTTAATAACAAAAAAGACCTATTCTAAGTTCCAAAAGTAAATTCTGAACACGATAGGGATAAAGTCAACCTATGGTAAACCTAAGGAATTTCTAAACCTTCCAATTGTCAACTTTTCGCAAAACACGTCAAATCAACCTAGGAACTCCGAATTCAATCCCGAAAATACTCCCAAGTCCAAAATCAAGATACGAACATATTGGATCTATCAAAATATCGCTCAGGGGTCCTTTTTACAAAAGTCAAATCTAGGTCACCAACTCAAGGATCCATATCATTCCAAACCTTTCCCGAAATGAAACTAACCATCCCCGCAATTCAAGAAACTACAAATACACATGTGAAAAGCTTTAAAAGGGGAAGCTGGAATCTAATACACAAAATGACTGATTGGGTCATTATAGCACGCGATGTGTCTGTCACGTTTCGACTGGTAATCCCCCAATGCTTCATATTCGCGACCTACCTCTCGCATTCACATAGAGCAACCAAACCCAGCCCAAAATTTCCCCTTCACAATAATGAGAGAGTCTTCGCGATCGCGAAACATTATGCACCAGAAAAAACCAGCAGTTCTATAGGCCTCAAAATAGTCCAGAACATATTTGAAACTCACCCGAGCCCCTCGAGCTCCAAATCGAACATGGACACAAGTGTAATAATATCGTATAAACTTGCTCGCTACCTCAAATCATCAAAATAACATCATATAAAAAGAATCAATCATCAAAACTCATGATTTCAACTTGGAAACTCATTTTTCACAATCTTTCACATAATGTGTCGAAACATCTCAGGTCACTCCGGATCTCAACAAAACGTGCGTACTAGTCCAAAAGTATCAAATGAATCTATCGAGATCATTAAAATATCGATCCGAGGTCGTTCACCAAGAACGTTGACCGAGGTCAGCTCAAGTTATTTTTAAAGCTAAAAATCATATCTTCTTCAGAAAAATTCACGTGAAAACTTTTCAAAAAATAATACGGACCACAGACACAAGTCATATAGCATCTAATGAAGCTATAAGAGGTCATAGAACATGAAAATAAGGACTAGTGCTCAAAATAACCTATCGAGCCATTACATCTTATAAGAATATTCTGCACAATCAACACAATAAAATTCTTTAAGTTTGTAACTCAAGTTACTTTTCATAAGGATTATAAATCTAATAATAATACGCTCTTGTTTTCTATTCGGTCTCTAATATTTATATTGATACAGATTAAGTCCGGTTCCGCAAAAAATTTCATACAGGACTTAAATCCAATACATTAGATTAAGGATGAATATGCTAGATTCACAATAGTTGACGGAATCTTCCAAATAACATTGCAATGAGATTAAATTAAACTTTATTTTTAAAAACTATCATAAATAATTTATCATCATTTATAATATATTACAAATAACTATATTTTGTGTTAATACTATTTTTTTTGGTTTACCAGAGTCAACAATATATCTTTTTATTTTCTTTTATAAAAATAAAAAAAATCTAAAACCCAAAGGAGGCAATGACCAAACCAAAAAATGACATGTTAGATGTTAATTTTTTCTTTTAAATAGATCTAAATTCTCAAAGTTTTACTTTTAAAAAATTTATTATAGCAACACTAAATGTTATTGAATTTTATTTTCATGGAACAAGAATAATAGATAGATAGATTATGACACAATCATATAAGTACATGGATTAGGTATTCTTAAAGTTTTTGTCTTAATTCTTAATTTTTAAGAAAGAAAAATAAATAGGAAATATTAAAATAGGAAAAAACAGGTAAAGTTTTCTTTTTTCTATCGAGTTTTCTTAATTGTCACAATATTATCATTTTAAAAACTTACATACATTTATCATTAGTTTCTATAACTTAGATATATTTTTAAGGCTGAATACATAGGAACCCCTTAAACTTTCCTATTTTTTTCATCTAAGCACTTTAACTAACCCTATGACCTATTTAGCACTTCATCTCAATTCTAACTGTGTCTATTAAACACTAGAAGCTGACATGGCAAAAACGGTGAATCTCACCTAATTTGAGCTGATTACCACAGTACAAAGGAACAGAGCAAGAGACTCTAAGAAAGCAAACTATACCATAGATACGAAAGTTTCTCTACAAAAGAGGCTAACTTCAACAACCCATAAGGGACGGCTTGCCAAGCTACACAAACAGTTAATTTGTTTATAGTCGCAAAAGTTTTCCTACAAAAGGGGTTGGCTTCAAAAACCCATAAGGGACGGCTTGCCAAGCTACACAACTCAGAAAATTTTTATACTATAATCAACGTTAGCTGTTTATAACTCAGAAAACTTTCGTACTACAATAAGCTAACTTTCTTAGAGTATTCCTACTCTATTTTTTATACATGGACCGGCCTTTCCATCCATTCGAAAGAAAGAACAAGAGAGAAATTTAGAAAGCACTCATATGTAGTATTTCACAAAAGATTTAAAAGGTTTACAAGATGATTGCTAGATGATCCTACAACTATTACAAGGCCTCCTTTATATAGGGCTAGGAGGTTATTACAAGATAAACTTTCAAGATAAAATAAATTTATCTTACATGATAACATTATCTTACAAGTGGGTCCTTCTAAGCATGTGAAGGACTTTAGGCACCATAACTAAAAAACACCTGAAAATATGTGAAAGGGGTGAAATATACATGGTGTAGCATGTAAAAGTATGTGGGAGCATGTGACTCTATGTGAAAGTATGATGTTACACGTGACGAAGCATGTAGAGGCATGTGAAAACATGTGAAAACAAGTTGAAGTGGGGTCCGGATAGCATGGAAAGATGTGGAAATTTGTCTTAACATGGGTAGGATATTTTTGAGGGTTTTTTCGTGGCTAATTTAGGTTTATGATGGGATTAGCAGGGATTTAGGTAATTATCTTTTATTGATTCTAGGGTTGTCTTCTAGGCATCTTTTCAAAGACCTTGTGTAGTAACGCCTGGAATTTGACGGCCCTTCTTCATTGTGCTCTTTCTCTTTTGGATTGAAAGATGTAATCCGCAACCTTAATCTGGAAATGTCTTGAGTGATCTTTTCTCGGATGACTTCATATGGGGTTTGATATTCTTTTGCTACTGCTCGGACTCTTTCCCAGTGAGGATGATTGCTTGTATAATTCCAGCTTGCCCAATCTTTTGGCCATATCGCTTTCGGTATACACCTATTTTGCTGGAAAAGGACTCTTTGTGCCTCACTATATTCTTCTTCCATTGATAAAATGGACATGGAAAATTTCCACCAAAATGATGTCTCTGCTTGCGCCTGGACTTTTCCATTAATAATCTTTACTGGCCTATGAAACATGAACACCTTTGCTGTGTAGGAATCATTGAAACATTTCATCCAGTATCTTCTAGGTTTAAACCATAGCAAAAATATTTTAAGAGCTGGTGCAATGTTATCAAAATCCTTGAAGACGTTGCATTTGAATTCCATGAAAATATAATACTGATGGCATAGGTACCAGAAAAACCATAATAGTTCTTGTGAAAAATCCTTGGCTTGAGCTATGAATATATGGTAGAACTGATACTCTGGATTGACCCCATATGGCTTGAGAATAGATCCTCCATGTTATCAGAAAATCTGGAGCTCATAATGAGTTCTTCTTTCAATAATAATTGACGGATCAAAGGGATCCATGAGATTGAACAATTCCGGTGGATGATCTGTTGGCTTTAATGAACTTGTTCCTGGTAAACTCGAGAACATGAAGATGTGACTGATTAGCTTTTCCTTTGATTTCAGTTTTGCTGGGGAAAACCTCTTTGAGAATTCTTCCGGTCGGGATAGAAAATTTGCGAGAATATTATCCTTTCCTTTCAGGTGCCTGACTTGAAACTTATATGGAGAGAACCATTAAGCCCACCTGAGAATCTGAGGATTGGGAATAATTTTTGCATTTAGCTGAATCATCTTCGGGAAGGCCTTCATATCCATTTTTATCAGAAATTTTGTATGAATAAGGAAGAAATTGAATTTCTTGATTCCATTCTTTATTGCAAGAATTTCTTTGAAAGTGGAGTGATAATGTTGCTCGGCATCTTTGAACTTTCTACTAGCGTATCCGCATATTTTCCTCTGGCCATCTTTTTCTTCAAATAGAACAGCACTCCAATATTCATTGTTGGCATCAGTCTGCAATATCTTCTTACCATCCGAAGAGATATACAGGGACTTGACATTTTTAGAAATATCCTTTATTTCCTTGACTGCTTCATCTTGTTTCTTTCCCCATGGCGGAGCATTTTTCTTGAGCATCTCTGTAAGTGGAGAAACGTATGTAGAGATGTTTGGGATAAAATCTCTCATATAATTTATTATGCACAGAAATTGTTGGATCTGCTTTGTTGTGAAGTTGGTACCCAGAAATTTGAGTAATTCCTGACATATATGTGGTCCTGGACTGTATTCACCTTGGACAAAATGCATTCCAAGAAAATCAATCTCCTTTTGAGCAAGAACCTTTTTTTTTTGCTGAGAGCATGATCCCGTACTGTGTTACCAATGCCTCAAATTGACGAAGCAGGTTGATATGTTCCTCTAATATATTACTAAATAACAGGATGTCATCGATGTAAACTAAGGAGGTATGGAGGATGGGTTGGAATATTTTTATCATGGCTTTTTGGAACAAGGAAGGTGCAGTTTTTAACCCGAAGGGCATGACTTTCCATTGGAAGTGATGATCGGGGATGCAAAATCCGGTTTTGGGTCTTTTTTCAGGGTGGATTCCCAATTGCCAAAATCCTGACTTTAAATCAAATTTAGAAAAATATTTGGCCTTGGCTAAGTAGGAGAAAAGGGTGAGTTTATTTGGGATAGGGAACTTATCATCTTGGAGTAAATGGTTAAACGGCTGGTAGTTGATGACTAACCTGAGTTTTCCTCTTGTTTGCTCAGCCCTTTTGTTGACATAAAATGCTTCGCATGCCTATTGTAAATCTGATGGCTCTATTAGATCAAATTCCAAAAGTTCTTCACATTCTTTCTTCGCAAGCTGAAGATGATTTGGATTCATCCCTGAATGACTGGCTTTTGTCGGATTGATATTTTCATTTTTCTTGAAAGGGAGCTTGATAAAAAATTCTTCATTTTTCCATAGCGGGCGTTTCCCTTTCTTCATGAAATCCTTGTGGGAGTCGGCACATGATTGTTCAATGAGATTTTGCTCAATCTCTTTGATCTGTTCGTCATTGGTGATTTGGAATAGCCTTGGAATCTCAGAATAAGGCCTGAACTGCTTTTTAAATGCTATCCTATTAGCCTTGATCTGGAGCTGATCTCTAAGCTGTCTGTAAATGTCGAATCCAATAATAAGATCTTTTCCTGGTACATCAGATCCTAGCAACTTCGTTTTGTACTTCAATCCTGGAAAGAACTCAATGGTGATCGGGTGCTTTGTAATGACCGTTGTGGTCAAGATTGCATTTGATGCAGTATTAAATTCCTTAAAATGTGATACCCATTGATCTTCGGGGAGAACGGCAGGATTTATAAGTGAGGAAGCAGCTCCGGTGTCGATGAAAGCAATAACTTGAGTTGGTTTTTCCCACTTGGATGAATAGACTTTGAGTTTTACTTGAGGAATGACTGTGCGAGCATTGATCTCCTCTAGAGCTTCGATCATTGGTTCTGAAATTTGATAATGATCATTGCCTAGATCTTTATAGATATCAAGAGAGAATAGAGTTTCGTCATTAGGTTCATCATCCACAGAGAATATGGATTCAAGGTCCTCCTTCTTTCCAAGATGTATGTCAGTGTAATCTTCAATCTCTTCAATGAGTTTGACAGATCTTCTTGATTGTGGACAATTTTTAGCGAAATGTCCTATCTTATGAAAAATAAAACATCTGTTTTTCTTGTGAAAATTTCCTAGCCTTCTCCGTCTAAAATATTTTGTGCGTCTCTTGGACCTTGATTTCTCGTCTGGAATTCTTGGCCATTTGAAACTCCTGAATTCTCTCCTTCTCCTTGATGTGCAACAGGAGCATCCTGATCCGGTGATTAGATCAGATTTGCGGCATGCTTTGTCAAGCGCTGGATTATGTTGGATAATTTGCTTTAGGGCAGAGCACTTCATACAAATATTATCCAATGCTCGAAAATAGCTTGCTTGATGTAACCAATTTGTGGGATGGTTATGGACTGAAACGTTTCTTCAATGATGGTCATGGTTCGACTTGCCAACAACTTTAGTAGTGAAGATACAAAAGATTGCTTTAGATTGATGTCTCCTCCAATCTCGAAGTATATCTTCACCATTTTTTGAAAATCTCTATCAATGTCGTTTCTGTCGAATGACACACACTTCATTTTGAAGAGTTGCCTTCGCATTTTCTCCTGTTTTTTTCCAGCATCTCCGCAGAAAACTTCATGTAGGATTCTGATGTTGAAGGCAAAATCTTGGGAAGTAAGAAAAGCATTTTTGTCATGAATTCCAAGTGCATTCCACCAGTCTCTGAGGATTCCTGAGAACCGTGAAGTGAGTTCTGAAAGGATGATATACTTTTCTCGTTCCACCAAATTTCTGGTCACCATTCAAGTATAGAAGTCTTGGATTCGTTGAGGCCATTTTGAAACCTTGACATCATCTACGGTGAAAGTGTGGAAAGCAGTTCCAACTAGATTTGATGCCATGGGCTCATATCTTCTTTCTGGAATTGGTTCATCTGTCATGCCTTCTTGTTCATCATCTACTTCAGATATTTCTGGATCTCTTGGCTGGTTTACAAATATTGGGGGGTCGCCTTCTTTGGAAGAGTTAGTTGTAGATTCATTGCTTGATTGAGAGCTATCTTCCATTGTTTCATCGTCTGATGAGTTTATAGATTCCGACCATGGGGTACCTTCTTCTGATATGTATCTTGGCTAAGAGATATAGAGGTCTGTAGCCTTCTGGTCAGAAATCATCAGATTTTCAGGGTTCGATCCTTTTGAAATTCCTCCTTGGTCTCGCCTTTTCTTTGTTTGTTTCTTTGCTGAAAGGGCATCTTTCCTTTCCCAAACCATTTTTGCGATATCAAAATCATTTTCTTCTTTTGCTGGTCGGGTGAAAGAGATTGGATTTTGTAAGGTAGATGGAAAGGTAGAAAAGGTTAGTCCAATTTAGGTGGTGAGTATGCTTGTGGAGACATAGGGAAGAAGGTAGGTTTTGAAGGGAAAGTTGGGGTTCTTTGTGGCTCAAAGTGATCATTTCTCATAAGTTTGATTTGTTCTTTGATGGAAATCGTCTCCTGTTGTTGTTGTTGGAAAAATTGGAAAAGTGAAGTTCCTGGCAAACAGATCTCATATTGTAAATTTGCCAACCTTAGTTCCAAGGCTTTGATCAGTCCTGCATGCTGAGATGATGTGTGCTCCACCTTTTTCTCAATTGTTTCCACTTTGCTCATTAACTTGTTTTGTGCATGGGCCACGTTTTTTATGGTGTTGCCAATATTATTGAGCACTTTGTTCTAGCAGATGGACTTTTCTTATTGTCAGTTCATTGTTGCTTCAATGTCACTTGTTAGGGTTTTTTCTCTAGATAGTAGTACTATGTTTTTCTTGGTAATTTTTGGAGCATGGCTGATACCCTCCTTTTCAAAAGGTTGAATTGGAGGAAAATCTTGGGAGTGGCTGGAACTTGAAGGGCTCATCATGAATATTTGTGGGTGTGTGGACCTTTGGGTTGGTGGAGTTTTAGGTTCAGGTGGCTTTTTGGATTCTGGGGTATGAGGTGATGTTGGTTTGGATTTGGGCGTAGTTTCACTATCTTCCCAGCTAGGGGTAAATTTTTCTAGTAATTTTGGCCAATCTTGGGGTTTGTAACTGACAAGAAATTCATATTTACCTGGACGGCTTAATGAGCCAATCGAAGGATCTTTATTTTCATATCTGGCCCGAAAATGTCTTTCAGTAGTTTTCCCATTTTTCTTGAACTTTGGTTTGCGCTGGTGATGTTCATCATATTCTCCAATTGGATCTTCTATACAGGCTTGGCAGGTGCAACCAAGATCGTATGGGTAGTGTCCAGTGAAAGGTCATTTGAACCACCACATTTTTTTCCTTCTTTGTCAAAATATTGGCACCAGTCATGTTCTTCCATGATGCTTTGTATATTCCAGAAAAATTTTCCATCAGGTTCTGGGTATGTATCCGTTGTATCTTTAGGTTGAATCATTTGGCAAAAAAAGATGGTTTTATTGGGTTTTTTGATATGAGAATGGTCAAAGCTTATGCAAATGGTTTTGTCACTTCTTTTGGTAAAAGTTGGTTCCCCAGATTGCAGAGATTCCTCTGATTCTCTTAGCTTCTCATAATTTGTGATCCAGGAATCAGGAAGGATTTTGACAAGTTCATCTTTGGAAATTTGTCTAGGTATTTGGGTGCATATGGTGTTTCCTTTGGTAGCATCAATATTTAAGAGTAAGGCATTTTCTCCTCCGGGTAGGCAAAGATCCATGGCATGATTTTGGACTCGCCATGCCATTTGGTGGTGAAGAGTAGCTTGGATGGAGTCTTTGGCTTGTGGGGCTCCTTGGATTTGGACTTGGATTTTTAGGGCTTCAGTTAGGTACGGGTCATAAAGGGACATGTTGAAATTC
This sequence comes from Nicotiana glauca, assembly GCA_026770625.1. Taxonomy (NCBI): domain Eukaryota; kingdom Viridiplantae; phylum Streptophyta; class Magnoliopsida; order Solanales; family Solanaceae; genus Nicotiana; species Nicotiana glauca. Next base: position 32,074 of record MU772109.1, read on the forward strand.
GAAAAGATGGTTATGAAGACAGTTCCGTCATTTAGGGTAACTTCGGCAGTACCCAAGTTTGCATGTTGGTACTCCAAATATCGTGTATCTAAAAGAGAAAGTCGAGCTACGACGGGTTGACCTTTTCTTCTGTGATATGTTAAAGCGATTCGGATGGCTCCAAAATGGATATGGGTAAAACCATGATCTCTCCATTGTCTGGAAAAATCATCTGGTATTTGAAGGGTGATAAATTGTTCCTCACGAGTGGCAAGAATATGGTGCTGGTCAAGTTTCGAGGCAGCAACATATTCTTTAACTCCTTTTGGTCTGTGTTGGACTAAGGAACGAATTTGGGTCCAGGGTGCAAAGGATTTTTTGGCAAAGGCTGAGTAAGGGTTTATGAGAGGTAGTTCAATGGACGATACTTTTTGGTCTTCGGGTAAGATATCTACTTCATAGAGGTAATCATATTTTTTGGACAAGGTTTTATATAGAGTAGGGGACATATTCATTTTTGCAAGAGAATAGGATGAGGATGATGGAAATGACTCAGACATATTTAGTAAATTGTTCCTCCCTCCAAAAGTATGGGCTGGCGCCGTCCCTTATGGGTTGTAGAAGCCAGCCCCTTTTGTAGGGAAACTTTCGTATCTATGGTATAATTTGCTTTCTTATAGACTCTTGCTCTATTCCTTTGTACTGTGGCATTTGAACTTTCTATTAGCATATCTGCATATTTTTCTCTGGCCATCTTTTTCTTCAAATAGAACAGCACTCCAATATTCATTGTTGGCATCAGTCTGCAATATCTTCTTACCGTCCGAAGGGATATAGAGGGACTTGACATTTTTAGAAATCTCCATTCATATCTATGGTATAGTTTGCTTTCTTAGTCTCTTGCTATGTTCCTTTATATTGTGGTATCAGAGCCAGCCGAACTGAACCAGTCTTCTTCTTTACCAATCAAGTCGTACGACATTATCTCACACTTCACGACCCTTCCCCTTACTATTTACAGAAAAATTCCAATTCTTTCAAAAAACCAATCTGGTCACCTTCTTGATCTCCCTTTTCACAACCAGATTTCCTAGTCCTATTTCCTACTCGAATATCACCATTGGTTTTTCTCTTCTTGCTCTCAGTTTCTTTTACTGAAAAACAAAAATTTCTCTCAAAACTTACAAACCACCGTAGATATGTCCTCTCTCTCTTTAGTACCATAGCTTAACCAAACCATACAAACAAACAGAAATCCAACACACAAAGTTGCATACAGAAGTCCAAGAATACATTATGCAATAGATAAAGAAAATACACAACCAACTTTAGAAAGACGAATTTTCGGCTAATCACACTTTTATTTTCGTAATTGTTGTTGTTCTCGTTGGGGCTAGTGATGTGAGGTCTGTTGGTTTATTCCCAAAATAATGGTTGCCAGTGACAACAATATAACAGTAAAGAAAAAAGGAAAAAGAAGATAAGAGAGAAAACTAGGGTAAAAACAAAGTATTTTCAATTATGACAATTTCTACAGCTCATTGAGCATTACATATAGGTTCCACTACTCACTACAAGACAAGATCCTATAACCACTTCTGACAGGGACTATAAGTGACAATCGAAATTATATCTACGGACCTAATTACAATTAACTAAACTTTCTTGAGAAACTTATAGGTACTAAACTGCTCACTAAATAACTTACAACTTATCCGCCTATAACTAACTTTTAACGGCTAGGTACCAATCTCTAGGCTGCACGTACAGGTCACGCAAGCTGAGACCATTTTTCTTTTGCATCAGTTCCCCTCCCTTAAAAGCTTCCTTGTCCTCAAGAATTGGAAAGGGGAAAACAAGTTTTCAAAGCTGAGTAGTCCTCCCATGTAGCTCGATCGGGTGGCAATTGGTCCCATTGAACTAGAACCTGTGTCACTGCCTTGTGCCCCTTTTGGATCATATGCCTCTCTAAGATTTTATGTGGCTAAAGACAGTAAAGGCTTGACAATTCAACTATAGAAGGATGAGATGTTGTTTTTGGCAGCTCATAGCATTTCTTGAGTTGGGACACATGAAAAGTTGGATGTAGTAATAGTTGAGAAGGAAGAGACAGCTTATAGGCAACGTTCCCTATCTTTTGTAGTACCTGATAGGGTCCATAATACTTAGCTGAAAGCTTAGAAAAGTGCCCTCCTAACATGGTGACCTGACTATAGGGTTGAATCTTGATATATACCCAATCCCTCTCTTTGAATTGCCTGTCCGGCCTGTGTTTGTTTACTTGATTTTCCATCCTCTGTTGAGCTCTCTTGAGGTGGTATTTGAGGAGATGCACCTTAAACTCTCTAGCGAGCAAACTTCTCTCCACTTCCTCCATGCTTGAATCTCCAGCAGCATAAGGTAAGTGCAAGGGGGGAGGTTGCCATATAAAGCTTCATAGGGGGTACATAGAATGGCAGAGTAGAAGGTGGTATTATACCACCACCCAGCTATCCCAAGGTAATGCATCCAATCCTTTTGAGAATCTGAGCAGAAACATCTCAAGTAAGTCTCCACACACTTGTTAACTACCTCAGTCTGGCCATCTGTTTGAGGGTGGTAAGCTGTGGAAGTGTTAAGGCTCACCCCTAACATGGCAAACAATTCTTGCCACAACTTGCTTGTAAAGATAGGATCTATATCACTGACAATGTCTTCTGGCAGTCCATGTAGCTTATAAACTTGTTCCATGAAGATCTTGGCTAATTTATTGGCAGACTAAGGGTGAGATACTCCTATAAAGTGAGCATACTTTGTGAGTCTGTCTACTACTACCCAAATAACTGATTTTCCTTGAGACTTAGGTAGTCCCTCTATGAAGTCCATACTTATGTTGCTCCAGGCTGCAACAGGTATTTTCAAGGGCTGCAACAACCCTGGGTAAGGGGCATTATCATATTTGTGTCTCTGACATTCATCACAACCCTTCAAAAGTTCTTGAATTTCTTCCTTCATCCCCTTCCAGTAAAATAGAGAAGATACTCTCTTATAAGTGTTGTCCATTCCTAGGTGTCCTCCAATTGTAGAACTGTGACATAACTGTAAGATCTCTTTCCTCAATGGTAGGTCAGGCCCTACCACCAACTTGCCATTTTTTCTGAGTTGTCCATGTATGAAGGTGTACCCCTTATCAAGGGAACTTCTATCCTTGAGAGCCTGGATTGTTGACTTTAGTTCCTCATCTAACTCCCAGCTCTTCATAATTGCTTCCAACAGGTCAGTTCTCACAGTTTAGAGTGTCATGGCTGACAGCTCCACTAGTGGTAGTCTGAAGAGTGCATTTGCAGCCTTGTTTTTCTTTCCCTTTTTGTACTCAATCTCAAAGTCATACTGCATCAATTTAGTTATCCATTTCAACTGGTTACCTGCGTGCAACTACTGCTCCAACAAGAACTTAAGAGCCTTTTGGTCTGTTTTAACAATGAATGGCTCCACTGTAAGATATTGAGACCACTTGTTAACTGCCATGACCAAGGCTAATAGCTCCTTGTCATAAACTGATAGAGATTGGTGCCGAGTAGCTAGACCCTTACTGAGATAGGCAATGAGTTGGCCTTGCTGCATTAACACAACTCCAACACCTACATTACAGGCATCAGTTTCAACTACAAATGTCAAAGAGAAGTTAGGCAGGGTTAGCACATGTGTTGTAGTTAGGGCCAACTTCAGCTTATCAAAATCTTCCACTGCCTTCTTGGTCCAGTTGAAACCATATTTTCTAAGGAGGTCAGTAAGGGGTTTGCTAATGATCCCATATCCCTATATAAACCTCCTGTAGTACCCTGCCAATCCCAAAAATCCTCTAAGTTAGGTCACAGTTTTGGGTTCAGGCCAATTCTTCACAGCCTCTACCTTCCTAGGATCAGTTGAGACCCCTTGTGAAGATATATAGTGCCCCAAATACTCCACTCTTTCTGCCCCAAATACACATTTGCTCTTCTTTGCTAACAACTGATGTTATACCAACAACTCAAAGGCAACCTTGAGATGTTGTACATGTTCCTCCAAACTTTTATTGTAAATCAAAATGTCATCAAAGAATACTAGAATGAACTTCCTCAAATGTTCTTGGAAGATGTGATTCATTAGCTCTTGGAATCTTGAAGGAGCATTAGTTAGCCCAAAAGGCATAACAAGATATTCATAATGCCCAGAATGTGTTCTAAAGGCAGTTTTGGCTACATCCTCAAGTGCCATTCTGATTTGATGTATCCTGCCCTAAGTTCTATTTTAGAGTATACCTGAGAACCTCCTAATTCATCCAACAACTCCTCAATAATAGGGATAGGGAACTTGTCCTTGATAGTTATTTTGTTCAAAGCTCTATAGTCCACACATATGCTCCATGTTCCATCCTTCTTCCCTACTAAGACTACAGGTGAAGCATAAGGGCTTGAACTGTGTTGTATTATCCCTTGTCCTAACATTTCTTGCACCAGTTTTTCTATAAAATCTTTCTATACATGGGAGTATCTATAAGGTATAGAATTGGTTGGGGAGGTACCCTCTAATAAAGGTATGTGATGATCAAACACACCTCCAAAGGGGGGCAGTTGAGTTGGCTCCCCAAACACTAGTTCATATTGCTTCACGACCTCAATAATTGGTCTTGGTTCTTGACTATCTCCCACTCTGAAGCACTTGATTCTTCTCCCTTGGCTCCTCTAACCTTTACCATGAAGAACCTTGACTCCTTCCTATCAACCTTCTCCAAGGCTTTGAATTGAACATCCTTGAACGTAGGTTGAATTCCTTGCAAAGTCAACAGTCTGCCCTCGTGTTCAAACTCCATTAACAACTTTTTGAAATTGAACTTGATATCATCCAAGGGATGCAACCACTGAAAGCCTAATACAATGTCACTGCTGCCAATAGAAAGACCAAGAAGTCCCCTTGAAATACTATACCCTGCATGAGCCATTGAAACCCTTTACATAATTTCTCTATAGGGAGCTCCCTACCATCAGCTACTTAAACCAATTGTGGCTTTATCTTGCTGATTTTGCACCCCAGCCTTTCTGTTGTATCCTCATCAATGAAATTGTGGGTAGATCCACAGTCAATGAAGATCTCTAATGGTTTCTGCTTAGTGAACCCTCTAAGCCTGAGTGTTTGGTAGCCTGGTGTGCCATTGAGGGCTTGCAATGATATGGCACAATTCTCAGTTACCTCATCTATCACTTCTTCGAGGATTTTCTCTACTTCTAAAGCCTCTTCCTCATTTGGTTCCCCTTCTTCTACCTCATCTATAGGTCCCAACTCCAATGAATAGATATGCCTTTTTGCCTTGCATTTATGGCCAGGGGTAAACTTCTCATCACAAAAGAAGCATAAGCCCCTTGCCCTCTTCTCATACATTTCTGCAGGTCTCCTCCTTACGTTATTATCCATTCTGGCCACAGGGGTTTTCTTGAACCCTGAAGATCTATCTTTTTGCCAGTTGGGAGAATGCAATCCACCTAATCCTCTACTCATAGAAGACCCTGAGCTTAAGCTCCTAATAACGTTATTTTGAGCTGCAAAATTGGCTTCTTGCAATCTAGCCAAGTAGTAGGCCTGAGGCAAGGTTCTTGGGTTCCCCACTCTCACAACACTACTCAACTCTGGTTTAAGGTTGTTAAGGAAGATACTAATGGCATGCCCAGTTGATATGTCCAACCTAGTCATGATACTGTTAAAAGCTTGTTGGTACTCCTTCACAGTTCCTGTGTGCTTAATATTCATTATCTCAGTCATGGGGTCTGTGTACTTTGCACCAAGGCTATCACATAATGCCCAAATGTACTCATCCCATGTAGGAAGAGGCATCTGGCCCCTACTTCTCATGTATCCAAAATGCCACTACAGGGCACCACCCTCAAAATGCATAGATACTAATTTTAGTTTCTGTTGTATAGTAACATCTTCCTCAAAGAAGAACTGGTCCACTTTATACAGCTAAGTCCTCAAGTCCTCTCCCTTGAACCTTGGAAACTCAACCTTAGTGTCGACGCCCCCTTTTCCCTCCCTCCAGAGAGCGAGAAATCAGGTTTACGACATTCAGGAAAGACAACTCTATTCCCATTTGGGAATTGGATTTTGGATTTGGAGAGTCGCCACCTAATGATTATAGTGCATTAGGACACTTTAAGAAAGAATTTGAGATGAAAACCAGAGTTCGGGTAAGGGCTAGAAATTATCTCGAGGGGAAGGTGTTAGGCACCCCTCAAGATCCACTAGTGTGGTTCCCGGCCATGCTACAACTGTGACTTAAAATGAAAATAACAAATAGACAAGCAAGCATTGCAAATAAGAGGAAATCTTCACATAACAGTTGCAAATAAAAACACAAAGGATTTAAAAGTGTTGAAATTTGGAAGGAAGTAGTTTTATAATCATAGAAAAGGTATGAGAGGAAAGGAAAATGGGTCAAATAATTGATGCAAGCAACTTAAAAGAAGTACAAAAAGCGGAAGTTGAAAATTAGACAGCTTTTAAAGTTCGGAAAAATAATAAACTACTAAAGAGGGAGGGGGTCCTAGGTTTATATATCACATGGATCATCCACACAACACCGGTACCCAATTGTACGCATAGCGTCATCGTGTGATCATCATCTTCATGCCTACCCTTCCCACCCCGTTAAGGTATTAAAGCGCAGAATGGTAGCGTTACTTACTGCATGCTATTACCCGTCCCAATCCTATCATTCCCGGAAGCAAATGGACTTCTCATCCTAAAGGGAAAGGGGTTTGGGGCTTTTAGAAGTTTTCAAAGGACAAAATGCTAAGGCGTCAACCAAAAACACGTGATGCAAATAGAGGGGAAACAGACAAGCAATCAGGGCTCAAATACGCCTCCATAAACCAGCAAAAGTCATAGAGTTTAGCATATCTTACATGTACTGATTTGGTCTTAATTAAATAAAGCGACGAGCAGACTAGTTCAAGGCATATTTTTAGGCAAAAAGTCTACATTAGGCTTACTCGAATGCAGTTGACTAAAACTGATCTAATTGATCATCTAAGTGTTGATTAGAGCTAGGCGTGATATATACTGATTTTAGAAAAAAGGTTCAAACTGAAAAGGGGTTACCAATTTTAACAGGACATTACGAGTTCAGCAGTTAATATTACCTTTATTCAGATTCGAGATTTCCTATAGGCATGCTTTCTGTACGTTTACTGATTTGGACACCTTTTAGACGTTAACAAAAGGTCCTATGAACATGGTATCTATATGCAACTTTTATTATTGAACCTACAAACTATTTGCCTAGTGATGTTTATAAATGCAGAATTCAGTAGTCTATAGATTGTATTTTATAGAACAATTAGAAGTTAATTCTATAGGCAATATATCTATGCGTATTTGCAGAGGTTAAGAGTTAACCCTATAGACATGATTTCTAGGTGTGTTTGCATAAATTAAAGTTAACCTTATAGGCATGATATCTAGGCGTATTTGTAAAAATTAAAAGTTAACCCTATAAGCATGATTTCTAGGTGTGAAATTGCAGAAATTATAACAAACCCCTATAGGCATGATCTCAAGGTGTGAAATTGCAGAAATTAAGAGTTACCCTATAGGCATGATTTCTGGGTGTGAAATTGCAGAAATTAAGAGTTACCCTATATGCATGATTTCTAGGTATGAAATTGCAGAAATCATAACAAACCTCTATAGGTATGATCTCTACCCTTGATGCATAAAAATAAATCTCATCCCCCCTTTTACTAAGTCCCCCGAGTTTGTACAAGTTATTATAACCCAAAAGAAATAAACTGGAATTAAAAAAATATCAGAAATCCTCAGCTACATATGAGCAGCCTAATCCAGACTTAATGAATAATAATATGAGATTGAGCCACTTCCGAGATCCAGATTTTCAAGCCTTCTCTCATCTAGGGTGTTTCAGAGATCCAAGGGGGTTTCAGGAACCCCAGGCAGTGCATACACCCAAGATGTTAATTAGAAATTGAGTTGTGCAGTGTAGAAGGGTCAGCCCTTATGTGTCCAAGTTCAGAGGGAGCTCAAGGGTCCCAAGGCAAGGCTCACACAAGAGGGGCAGAACTTAAATTCTACGAATGAGTGTAAGTGAAATAGAAGGGGTAGGGGGCTACCCAAGCAGGCCGGTGGTCATGCCCAGCCACAAAATAGACTGGCATGCCCCTGACCAAACCTGTTGATCAAGCATTTAGAGAGTAAAGACCTACTAGAGGTAAAGCCATGGCTTGAATAATAACTAGAATTAATGGCAGGCCAAGGTTGTTACTCAGTACACACAATAAAGGAATGGGGATGAGAAATTGACAAAGCTTAGGGCCTAAAGGACAATTATTTCAGACATTGCCATGTTTCTGAACCATAACTTAAAGCATATAAAGGGGATATGAGGGTTTGGGATTCATAAGGTAGCAAATAAATAATACACGAATGACAGAATGCACACATAGATGAACATTAAATTACAAAGGAAAGGGAACATACTACAACATGCTAGAAACACATGTTGACTGAAGAAACATGAACAGAAGTAGACAGGAATGACAAACTGGAGTAATTGAAGAAAAACATGTTGTTGTTGAAACTTGTAAATTAACTAAAACATACCAGTGGAAAAGCAAAGTGCAAAAAAAGTAGAGCAAACAAGAGTCCACAGTCTAGCCTTGGATTTCAGCAGGCTAGACAAAGCAACAACACAAGTAGCAGTGAAGAAAGAGGGAGTTTTTTGAGTGTAAGAGTGATTTTTGAACTCAGGTTGTTCGTCTGTGTTCGTGTGTTCAAAGAAAAAGGAGGAGAGTATTTATAATTTTTGAAAACGAGTGAGAAATAAAGTAATAAGTAAAATTAAAACACAAACATGGAAACAATCAATATTCAGAATCAATTAACCCGAGTGATTCACCTTTAATTAAGGAAACACTGCTTAACGGGTATCAACAGACCTAATTAAGGGAAAAAAATCAGTTTGGGGAAAAATTGATTATTGCCATAAAAAGGGTAGTAAAATCATGAAGTGAATAATCGAGTCTAAGTACGAAATAGGCTTATTTTGGGAAAGGATTCAGCAAGGTAAAATATCACAATAAAGGAAGTGAATCAATTAATTTTAAACAGATGAGTAAAAATTAGGGCATCGTAAGAAAACCTTTTGCAATTAGTCACATGATCAAAGGAATCAAGATCAAACAAGAAAGGAACATGATTTTGCACTTCGCTATATAAATAGCAAGGAATGAACAAGCATGTAGTATTAAACGAGTTGACAGAAAGAAGCAACGTACAATGGCAGTAAGGGTAAGCTAGGGTTCAGTAGTAAGAAAATATTCGAAGCACAGTAGTCAAGCAGGTCAAGTAGTCACATAGAAACAACGGTGAAAAAGACATAGAAGCAAGTAAAGGGTCTCAGAGTAGGAACAAGTGAGAAAACTTCTAAAGAAAATTAGGGCTTTAACAGTAACCAGGTTTTGCAAGATGGTAAGAACTCAAAATTAAATAAATTAAACGAGGAAGAAAGAATCAGCAACAAAGAACAAATGCACATTTAAACAAACAACTTTCAGAACTCGGATAAACTAAAAAGGAATTAGGGTTTTTAACATGCTGAAACAAATAGAAGAATAAACACGAACAAATCATAGTCAAAACATAAACATGTTAAAAAATCAGAGATATTTTGAAAAACTTAAAGGAAAAACCCTAATGAAGGGTCGTTTTTGCAAGAAAAGTTAAAGAACTTTCGAGAACACACTTAAACATTCATGGCAAGTATAGATCTAAATCAGATCTGAAACAAAAATAAAAAAAATCACAAAGATTAGGGTTTCGAAGAACACAGAAAGGTGAGAAAGGCCTTGAAAATTAACGATCTAACCAGGAGCGCCAAGGATCTAACTCGAACGGCCATGGCTGGCCGGAGAAAAGTCAAGGACGATCGGAGAAAGGTCATAAATGGAAGTCAGGCAACGACCGGGCCAACTTCCTTCGAGATTTGGCCGTAAAACCATAAAAACGAACACCCAGGAGCCACAAGGGGCCATTACACATCTCCAATGGTCGTGGGAGGCCATGGATTAGGGCGGGATTGAAAGGCGGCGGCTAGGGTTCATGAGGGCTTCAGAGAGAGTTGAGAGAAAAGAGGAATTTGACGGCGGCGTTTGGTAAGAAATGATCAGGGTTAGGGTGGGTTTGGTAAATTAAAAAAGGAAAGAGTGAAATGTGGCCGTTGATCTAAATGATCAACGGCCTAGATTGAATGGGGAGCCGGGCGGATCGGATAAACGGGTCAGGGGTCGGGTTAAATTACAATTGGGCTGGGTAATGTGGGATTTAAAATTGGGTTAATTGGGGTTGCCAAATTGGCTATAATTGAAATGCAATTGAGGCCAAATTGTAAATAGCTAATTTTCTCTTTAAATTTTTTATAAAATAGTAATACAGATTTTAAAAGCGAATTAAGAGTATTGGGTAAATGACTATTATATAAATATTAATTTAAAAATACTGAGATTAATTTTATAAACGTAAAATGCTATAAATTACAAGATATGCTATAATTGTAATTATATGCAGTTTAGCTTTAAAAATACCAAACAAATTTATAAAAATATGCAAAAATTACCTTAATTATATTTTGGTGTAAATGTGAGAATAAAATAAATTATTCACCAAAATTATAAATTTGGGAATAATTATTGGATTTTGTTGCATTAAAATAGGCAATAGATTGGTTTTAAAATAGTTAAAAATGCCAAAACTCTTGGGTGTGCTTATATATATGCACAAATACGCTATTTTGGAAATATTTTGGGTATAAAAATACTTAGAAAAAAATTAGGCATCAACACTTAGCATACTTAGTAAATGGAAGGGTTGTCAGGGGAGTATTTGGTGGATGAGGGGCAGCTTGCCAAGGGTTGTTTCTAGGTGTGTTCTACTGTAGATTAGAGGTTGGTTCATAAGGAACTTTATAATATATAGGTGGGTTACATGACTATTGGGTACTTGGAAGGCTAAAGGGTAATGTGAGGGTTGATTATAGGGTTTGTAAGGGTATTAAACTTGACTAGGGGTGTTAGCCTACTGGTAAGGTTGGGTATAGATTTTCAGGTGGAAGATAAGGTGAAGTTGGTTGATTTTTGGGTTAAGGAGAGGAGGGACCTGAAGGTCCTTATGTGCTCACCGTAGCAGGTTGGGTTCTTATGAAGGTATTGTGATTCTATAAGCTAGGGTTCAACTGAGTTTGGTTTGAAGGTATAGAAGAGGTCCAACTCACCCCCATTATAACATTTCGAGCAGGAGGCACAAGGGTTGAAGTCGGAGTACTGCCAGGAAGAGAAACACTTGAAGAAGCTGAACAAGTTCCTCCCATGGAGCTGGGAGTTGTCATGTCTCCTATACTGAGAGGAAGATTGCTAGGAGAATACAACTCACCTCCTCGTGGGTCTATGTCTTTGCCTCTTTCAGGTCTTCTACTGCCGTGTATAACCTCATTAAGCACTTATCTCAAGTTATTGACAGCTTCTTCTTGATTTTTGCATGTCTGCACCTGAAAAGCTTCAAGCTGGTCTTGGCGAGCTGTGAAGCTAGATAGATCTGCAGCCATCTTGTGTAGCATCTCCATGACATTAGTAGATTCTCCAGCCATGGTTTCTCACAGAGCCCAGTTGATGCTCTGATACTACTGTTGCCGTCGACGGCAATGTAATAGTAAAGAAAAAAGGAAAAAGAATCTAAGAGAGAAAACGATTTCTGCAGCTCATTGAGCATTACATATAGGTTCCACTTCTCACTACAAAACAAGATCCTATAACCACTTCTGATAGGGACTATAAGTGATAATTGAAATTAAATCTATGGACCTAATTACAATTAACTAAACTTTCTTTAAGAAACTTATAGGGACTAAACTGCTCACTAAATAACTTACAACTTATTCGCCTATAACTAACTTCTAACGGCTAAGTACCACTCTCGAGGCTGCACGTACAGGTCACGCAAGCTAAGACCATTTCTTTTTTGCATCAATAACAATCTTACTTCCATTATAAGTGGACCCAGAAGCGTTTTTCTTAATTAGTCATTTGATACTTCATATTGCCAGAATCTATAGAACTTGTCTATATTTTGATGGATGACGCTAGATGATCTCGGCGGAGATGATCTCCGATCTGATCTAACATAGGAAAGTAATAAAAAAAAAAGAAGGGAAATCCCCGTATAGGGAAAGAAGACCAACAGAGAAAAAAAAATCATAAACTAACATAATAAGTTACAAGTAATTAAGATTGGGAACAGTTAATTTTTTGGGAATAAGAAGAAGACCGGGGAGTACAGCACTATTGAAACAAAAATAAGTAACAAATTTTCTTTTCTCTCTTTTTCTGTTTCTAAATTGAGCAAAAACCATAGCCTTTTCCTTCTCATCACTTTTAGCTTTTGTTTTGCAAATTCATGAAATACATCAAAGAAGTTGGGGAGGGATGATGACTGGAATTATCTAGATAAAGTGAGATCAATAGACACCTCATATGAACAACCTATGCACTAGAATAACATGGACTGGTAGGAGACCTTTGCAGACAAACTTAACCAGTATGAAAAGTTGAAGTACAACTTAAGAATGATTTTCACACAATTGAAGTGCAAGAACAGTTGTAGTGAAAAAAATTCCATGAAATGGATGACTACGTGTACTACTTTGATACATATATTATGTATAATAATCAAGTAAAAGTATATTTGTGAAAACTCCAATAAATTTATCATTGAAGAAGTCCCATAAGCGCCAACAGAAACTCCCTCATAATGGTCCTAATAAAATTTCATCAAATTGCAGTTTTGGTAAATAGTTTGATTTGTAAAATAATTAACACAAGCAGAAAGAGAAATAATTTAAAGTAAACCAACTAAGAGAATACCCTAAATTATCATAACGATAACTATTTCCAGGTAAGAGTATTCTCATAGATATCACTGCTTCCTCCATTTTTACATGGTGTCAAAACTTAAATATCACTGCTTTCTTTCATTTCCACATGGTGCCAAAACTTAAATATCACTACTTCCTCTCATTTCCACATGGTGCCCCAAATTAAAGAAAGTAATAATTATTGAAACGAAATTAATCATCGGAAGTTAAAGTCGAGATGATCTTTAAAGAAAAAAACACTTTAATGCGATGAACAAAAAAACAAAAGAAACACAAGATAAATGAATTTGGGAATACAGATGAAAACTAATTTGTTTAAATCTGGGAATCTGAAGTAACTACTTTAGGAACTTTCTATCTCATGGAAAGTTAAAGTTATTCATTAGGAAGCTTTCCATCAGCCTTAAGTTTGAAGAATGGAAGGAGCAATATTTTATACAATCACTATAAGTAGTCAGTTTAAACGTGTGCAGAACTCATAGTGTGCGCATTTTAATTCTCCATGTCTACATAGAGTGATTACTCACTGCTGCTTTGGTATAGTATATGAGCTGGTGAGAAGCTAAGAGAAAAGATGATCAATGCTACCAAGACAAAGCATCCTGTATTTGCAGGGCGAACTTGGAGATCTTTATATATGTTCAAATAGAAATAGAAACGATGTTAGCATTCATAACTTGTAGACCCTTGATCTTTAGAAAGAAAAAAAAATTAAGATAGAAGAAATGCATCCTTTAGCAGTTTTAGCAACACAATTTCAGTATCCAAGACCATTTAGCAAGGGTAGACCACCAACATAGTGCATAACATCTATTTAATATATTTAATAGGAAGACAAATCTTCAACAATTTAAATCGCTTACTTTAAAATTTGATTAACAATGATAATAACATTTACGGGAATCAAGAAGAGAATAAAATACCTGCAAGTTTGCAGATTCACCTTTAGCTTCGGATATTGATTTTTCTGCAAGGACCTGCATTTTGTAAGAACGAATTATACATGTAACCCTGGTATTTGCCATCAAACAACTTGAAAGGTAAACTCTCTCAAAAATAAATTTGCAACTCCTGGTTTAGCAAGTAACACACATATGATAGTTTTACAAATCATAAAAATATGTTCATTAATGGGCAGCTCGAAAGGTAAACTTTCTTGAAAACAAGTTGCAACTTCAGCTCCACCAAGTAACACATACGTTGATATTTTGACAAAACAGGAATAACAGTCTCACTTCTAACCAAGAACAAAAAGTTTTTCATAATCTTGATACCAACTTATACTCCAAAAAGTTAGTAGCTAAAAGATTTATCACAGTATAAAAGTAATAAAATTAAAATACATACTAACAACTGTACTACTTCTCTTTTTTTTATCAAAGCTGAATATGATAATAAATAGTGCAAGAAAATAGATAATCACATAAAATGACAACTCAACAAATTTATTAGGACCTTATCTCCAAACATAGTCCATCCAGAGTTTCGACTTTATTATCAGAAATTACAAGGTATCCGGCTTTAAGGAGATCCAATAGGTAGAACAACACACACACACACTATCTATAATAAACTATTTAGCATTACATGTTTATTATAACCGAGACGAACAAATTTATTATGAGTAAAATATTGAGAAGACAACGAATGCTCCTTTTTCTGGGCTTGAAATCAGCTGTATAACTTAAACATGTGCGAAGTTAAAAAAAATTGGTTCTTGACGTAAGAATTAACATGACCTGCCATCACATTGTGATCATAGAGAAATAACTTTACTACAGTTAGGTTTCTTTGACAGATTTGAATATAGACACACCCTATAGACTTCTCAAGCTGAGATACCACTGTTAGAATTGTATTTTTAACTTCAATCATTGTAACATTTGATATTTCAGGAGATCTCCTTAAACAGAGATTCTTACACAATCCATGATTGACAGAATTTGTAAGCTGAAGTGAGATGGCTTGGGAAAAAGATAAAAAGGATGATAAAAATATAGAAACCTTGAGTTTTCTGTTTCAACAAAGAAACTCTTGAATTATTATATACGCGTATCAATTTTTGAACAACATAAGGCACTAAGTACTAATTGTGATGAAAGTGGCTCTAAGTAAAAAAAAAACGTAAAAGGTTAAGTCCTCATCAATAAAAATAACAATTTAATATTAGACATGACAATCGACATCATAGCCCATTGATTGGGTTCGGATGGTTCATTTTCTCTGAAAATCATGTTAGACGACTTCATGCTCGTGCATAAATATAATTTTATTGTTTTACTCTTGTAGTCTACAAAGTATGAATTTTACGATTCAAAAGTTGCCTTTTTGATATCTCTTAGGTTACTTCTACAACCTTAAAAAAAAAAGAGAAAGAGCACAACTTAGTTTTTCCTTTTCTAAGTTACTACTGCTATATTACTTGATGGCTGATGCCACTTGTCGTTCATACATCTCCTTAAAACTTTCTATCGCTCTATGTAATTTGTATTTTGTCCCAAGGTAACATTGACGAATTTACTAATGGGTCGCAGACTTCATCATTCTTCCAATACTAATTAAACAGAATGTCCCGCCTAATTTGCTAATATGTCCCACTCTTAGGAAGTTAAACAGTTAACAAAGCCACTATAATCGTGGTTCACCTACATAATATGGGGATCTGCTACGTTATAGAAGTATATGCTATGATATGTTGTACTTTTAGAATTGCTTAAGTTACACGAAAACCACGAAACTTGGATAAAAAAAGTCTTTTTTGTCCCAAAGATTCTTCCCTTCAACTTGTTGTTCACAAGTTGAAATAAATAGTACTAATAGTCAAGAAATAACTAATCCTTCATCCAGGTTATCATCAAAATAACTTTGAAAATAACTTAATGAATATGCCACAACCAGATATCTACTGTGATGCTATAGCGTATTGCTTTATCTGGTCTCAATTTGATTAATTTTAGACTTACACCTTTTGTATTTGATTTTATTTTCAAAATAAAATATATTTACTCTTTAATTGATTGATCAACTATGTCGTTTAATTTATAATGATAGAATTGAGCAGCCAAATCAAGTTAAACCTTAAAGTTGAAAGAATTCGAATAATCTTGAATATTATCTGTTAAATTCTACTAAAATCTGTACAAATTTTATGCCTCACTTGACTTCAACTTAGTTTTCTATAGTTGTTTTAAAATTTTGAACCCATCTATTTAAAAGGAGGTTAATGAAGCACGTGGTTAAGCCAAGTGGTGTATTGAGAAAATGCCACTTGGCACTTTTAAAAATAATCTAAATAGATTTTGAACAAAATCTAATAAAATTCGGGATAAAATCTAATAAGAAATATCAATAAATTTTTTAAATTAATACCTATATTCTATACCCATAAATGGTGCATTTCATTAATTAACACTAAATCATGCAAATCAAATTTAATCTAACGTTAAATGTAAAGTAAGGTTTTGTTACTAATTGGTCTAATGTTTTCTCATTTTAATAAAACATGAAAAGAAAAGAATTAATAAATTTATCTATACCTATATTATATTAAAAGGAGAATAGTGAAGCATGAGGTTAAGCCAAGTGGAAAGCTAAGAAAAAGCCACTTGATAATTTTAAGATAACATTAAAAATTTAAATTATAAATAGAAACATAATTAATGGAAGTAGTGGTTCAATAAGAATTATTTTTATTAATAAATTAGAGATAATGCGGGGTTATTTATACTTTAATTTTAAAAAATAAAATAAAGTAAATATATAATGAAAAATATTATTAATAAATTTAAATAATTTAATAATTTTGTGTATTAATTTTAAATAAAATAAGTATTTATTTCAAGAATAAAAAATTGAACATCAATTTATATAATAATATTAAATGATATAAATAGATTATTATTAAATAAAGAGGCATGTTAATGAAAGCCACGTAAGAAAATAAAATACAATATATTAGGTAACTTAATAGAAATGATAAAAAATTTAAAAATATTTAATATTAAAAATAGAAGGAAAAGACGATTTAAACTTGAGATTTAGATTAAAATTATGGTTAAAACGCTCAAACTATGGATAGGACTACAAATTAAAGTTTTACTAGATTAAAAACTAAAAATTGGACAAGAAATTAAAACTAAGGAAATACAAAATAAATATCTCATGTGGGTGATTTTATGAACGAAAATTAAACTTTAATTTGTTTTCTAACGTTAAAAGAGAAAAAAAATTTAATTACACGTGATACAAAAACAGTTATAGAAAATTCAATAAATTTAAATATAATAATAAAAAACTTATCTTTCAATTTTTAAAACTAATTCAAAGTTATAACTTAAAATAAAAAGTGATATTATATATTTTATTTATTGGTAAAATATTAATGTAAAATCTAATTAAAAATTCATAATAGGGAAGAGGATGTATAAAGAGGAAAATAGAGATAGTGTGAGAATTTTTATACTTTGAATTAATTAAGTATAAGTATATTAAATAATTAAATAATACTCAAAAATATTATTGAAAGATTTAAATGAAAAAAGAGTTCCAAGTAAGGCGATAAAAGTACAAAAATAAATTAAATTTTATAAATAAAAAAAGTTATATTTATATATATTTATAAAAAGGGTAATAAACAAGATATCAAGTCAAATTATTAATCTAATAAAATATCAAATGAATATAACATTATTAATTAATAGTAATGCAATAACTATAAGCAAAGATTAAAGAGAGAGTTGTTTTGGGTGGAAAATGTAGAAGGATAAGACTCTATTCGAATTCGTGGTGAAACATAAAGTGGTAGTAAGAATTTTATTACATAATGTGCTCAAACAAGACATATCACAAATATTATATGTTTAGTATTATTTAATATTGACCACAAAATAAAATACAAGTATAAATCAAGGAGTTGGATTGTTACAAAATAAAATATAAATATAAATAAAAAGAAACATATTATCTGGAAGTTTTTAATTTCAATATCTTAAATTATAATTTGATGTCCGCGCGGGTACTAATACTAATACTAATTAATATTGGAAAAACTACCCTATATACCTACCTAATAAAAAATATTTACCCGTAATTATCCATTTTAAAAGTAATTACAACAAATACCTATTCTATTACAACTAATTACCCGCCCATTCAATTCTCCCTTGCGATGGACATATTTAATTTAAGCAGCAAAAAGGTTAATCCTAAAAGGAAGCCAAAGAATAATTAGTTTTTTTCAACAGTGGGTAGTGTTGCTTTTGATTTGTACTCTATAATTTATTTTATCTTCTAAAAGTAAAACAAAAAATAATATGTACTATATAAATAAAGTTTAAATTCTCATGTGTGTTAAAATGTTTGTTGTTGGAGTTTATTGGGTATTGTTCTTTGATTATGATATTAATGCTACTTTTCAAATATTTTATTGTACAAAAGTTCAAATCCACCATTGAAGGAGCTTGAAGCTTGAAACTCATAACTTGGTTTATTTGAGTTTTTAATTGTTTCGATCCGATCCTACATGGGTTTGTTTGAAAAGTTGATTGGAGGTTGTAGATAAAGTTTTAGTCAATTTGGTGGAGATTTTATATTAGATTTTAGAAGTTTGGGTTGAAATATAGTTGAACAAGTAAAGAAGACGAATTTGTATTGTATACTCAAATAGTATACAAATATACCATTTTGGTATACAATTCATTCCAACTATACCCTATTAGTATAGCTATATACTATATTGGTATCATATGCTAGTTGAATTATTTTTTACTTGTATTAGCTGCATTTATTAGTATAATATTTATTTTTTTAATAATAGTAATATAGTACAATATCTTAAAATATTTTATTATATTAATATAAGGTACACTATTTTTTTTATTTTTCTCTTTATGCATGTGTGTTATGTAATAGTAGTATAGTCGTATAGTTGCCGGAAATTAACCAGTAAAACTGTATACCATGTTGGTATAGTTATATACCATATTGGTATCATATGGTAGCTTGAACTTTTTTTTTTTTGGTTGTCTTGACTGCATTTTTAAGTGAATTCTATTATGAAATTATTTATATGAACGTGATTTGCAGTACTGAAATTTTCTTTGTGCTGATGGATATAGATTATGTAATAGTTTTTATAATTATAGGCAAGTATTGGAACGACCCATACAACTATATACCATGTTCGTATATGGAATGAGCAAGTTCCTTTACAAATATTTAGCTTGCAATGAGAGCATGTAATTTTCCCATACTATTATTGTATCCTTTAATGTTTTGGTATAGTAGTATAGCCACAGATAATTGTAGCAATATTCTAGAGCAATCATATACTATGTTGGTATATATGTATACCATATTGGTATCATATATTACTAGAAGTCTTTTTTGCTACTTACATTTTTCTATTTTTTTTAATTATTTCTATTCTAACTAGTATATATTGAGATTTTGGTGGCCGTAGATTGTATTTTCTTGCTCCATCACTGGTTAGTATTACTGCTAATGGTAGAGTATGTACTGATATTTATAGGGAAGGAGATCAAGGTTTGCATAACAATCACGTGAAATTAAAAAAGGAACAAGAAATAAAGGAAAAAAAAAGTAAAGAAGGAGTCAAATTTGAGTGTGAAATAAGTTATGGTAAAAATAACAATAATACGATTTAGGCAAAAATAAATGAATAAAAGAGAAAAAAGAAAAAAATAGGAAGAAAAAGAGAAAAAAGAAAAGGAGAAAAGAAAGAAAAAAGGAAAAAGAAAAGAATCATAGAAATAAAAAAAAAATTAGAGAATAAAGAAAAAAATTCTCCACAAAACTTAATATGGGTAGAAAATATAATTAGTTTACGGATAGAAAAATAAATAAATATACAAAAATAAATAATTTTGTTTTTGTAGGTAACTATGTCAAACTTCCGTTAATATTAATATTAGATTACATGCGCGTAACTTCGGACTTACAATATAAATATGTCCGAGGCCTAAGGTGGCGTTATGATTTAGGGTTAAACCCACCCCTAACGCCGTTATTTGTCTGTTCACGTAGAACCGAAACGGGGACGCCTATTTTTTCCTTATATATATATATATATATATATATATATATATATATATA
>MU772109.1:52791-69640 GCA_026770625.1 Nicotiana glauca
TCAATCCTAAGAAGTATTCACAGATCAAAAATCACTAAACAATAAAAAGGACAAAAACACCACTCACGAACATTCACCAGATATGAAATGCAAATCCCAAAAAAAATCACTCCGATACACATAAATAAACACATATATAGATATAAAAGAAAAGACGGAAGGGAGATTGCACGCCTTTTGTAGGTCAAAATGAATGCCCAAACTCCAAACCAGTGCCTGCAAAATCCTAGGGTTTATCTCAATCAATCAAGTCAATAAAGTGCAGCAAGTGAATTGGAGAGAAAATGAGCGTGTACGGTGTGGCTAATGAGGAGGAGGAGGAGCAGCAGCTGCAGATGGAATATCAAAATGTCTGAACCTAGCGAAACGGTGCTTATATATATATATATATATATATATATATATATATATATAAGCACCGTTTCGCTAGGTTCAGACATTTTGATATTCCATCTGCAGCTGCTGCTCCTCCTCCTCCTCATTAGCCACACCGTACACGCTCATTTTCTCTCCAATTCACTTGCTGCACTTTATTGACTTGATTGATTGAGATAAACCCTAGGATTTTGCAGGCACTGGTTTGGAGTTTGGGCATTCATTTTGACCTACAAAAGGCGTGCAATCTCCCTTCCGTCTTTTCTTTTATATCTATATATGTGTTTATTTATGTGTATCGGAGTGATTTTTTTTGGGATTTGCATTTCATATCTGGTGAATGTTCGTGAGTGGTGTTTTTGTCCTTTTTATTGTTTAGTGATTTTTGATCTGTGAATACTTCTTAGGATTGAAATCCGTCTAATCATGCTCCTGATAGTAAAGTTTTTTTTAAGGAATGAAATTTGATTAGGTTATGATGCCTTCTATCTAAACTCTATTAAACTCATTTTTCCTTGCAGAAAATGATTGTCTATTTTGTTAACTTTTGTGTTTCTGTTACTGTGTGCATTTTTTCCAATTCAAAAGAGTCGAGGCTTGTAATTTCTTGTAGTAGGATAGATTAAGAATGAAGTTAGATTAAGAACAAGCTCTCAGGGTTTACGGAATTGGCATCACTGGAATTTTCTTTGCCTGTGCTTATTTGTGTGTGTATATATGCATCCTTTCCGTTATATACATTCAGCATATACAAGTGGTAATGCATGGGAGTTAATTGCTGGTGGATCTGTAGCTTTTTAAGTTTTGAGCTTTGACTTGTTAATTTTCTTGCCTTCATCTATTATCTGAATACGTGTTTCATTCATTGACATGTTTTTAATTGTGTAGTTATTTGATGAGCTTTGGAGTTTGCACCTAGGGAGAAACTTTCATCTACCAGAGGAGGCGACCATAAATACATTGGATGCGTTGTGGGAACTGACTTTGTACTCCTGATTTGATATGGGTTTTGATATTGAATGCATAGTTGACATCCATACCTATCCTGGGGAGTATTTCTGTCCTGTTTGTCGCACTCTTGTCTTCCCTAATGAAGCCCTCCAATCACAGTGCACTCATCTCTACTGCAAACCTTGTCTGGCCCATGTTGCCAGTGGGAGCCGGGCCTGTCCCTATGATGGATACTTGGTGACTGAAGCAGACTCTAAAGTGTGCTCCCTGTACATTGTACTTTTAGATAATTGCTGATGGTTTTGCTACTCGTGGTATTTCAAATGTGTTGCATTTTACTTTTTCTTGCAGCCCCTTATCGAGTCAGACAAGACGCTTGCTGAAAGCATTGGCAAAGTTAAAGTGCGTTGTCTCTATCACAGAAGTGGATGCACATGGGAAGGCCCCTTGTCTGAATGCACTTCCCATTGTTCTGGCTGTTCCTTTGGGAATTCTCCAGTTATATGCAATAGATGTGGAGTCCAGATTGTGCATCGACAAGTGCATGAACATGCTCAGAGTTGTCCTGTGAGTGCTTTTCATACATATGTAGTACTCATCTTTTCCTATAAGGAGATTTCTTAGTATATCTTCTATCCAGGGTGTATATCCTGCACAACAGGCAGCTAATGGTGCCCAAGATAATCCTAGCTCTGGAGCAGCCACCACTGCTGTTGGTGATGACTCGAATCAAACTACAACTCATTCAGGAACTCCAGTTTCTCAAACAGCAAATCCTCAAAGCACTACTGCTTCCCTGCTTAATGGACAAGATCCTAATCAGCAGACAAGTGCCAGCTCTCAGGCTCCTGCTACAGCTTCAGTTGGTGTGCCTACTTCAGATCAGTGGTATCAGCAACAATATCAACAGTATTTTCAGCAATATGCTGGATATGATCCTTATCAACAGCAAACTTATCAACAATACTATCCCTATCAGCAACAACCCGTCCAACAATATCAGCAACAACCTCCAATTTACATGCAGCCACAAGCACAACCCCAGACCCCAATCCCAGGACAGCCTCAATCCCAGCCCCAGCCGCAACCATTGAATCCTCAACCTCAACCTCAAATGCAAGCTCTACCTAAAGGGCCAACTCAACCACAGGTTCAAGCTGTGGCTCAGCAACATCAAAACCAGGTTCAAGTCAACCCACAGCAGCAGCTTCCACCAACTGGGCAGTCTCATACCCAAATTCCATCACAAATATTTCCAGCTTCTCATGCTCAGCCACCTACTCAGCCTCCGCCATATCCTCAGCCCTATCCGATGCAATCTCATTCACAACACCATGTGCAGGTGCCACAGTATCAGCAGCATCCTGCCCAGGTTCACCCTCCCCAGTCTTCTCAAGCCCAAGCGCAGCCGTTTGTGCATCAACCTCATTCACAACTTCAACCGCATATAAGTGTTCAACATCATCAACAATCTCATGGCCAATTGCGCCCCCCTCAGGCTGGCCAACCTGCTCATGGACAGACTCAGACCCTCCATTCAACAGCCAATGCTGTTTCAGGGTACAATTCCTATCCACAACCCCAGCCCATGCAGCAAATGCCTATAGGGTTTACACAGCAAACTCCAATACGTCCACATCCTACTAGTGGGCCTATTCCTCCAGTTCAAACTCATAGTCAGGTTCCTCAACAACCTCCTTTGCGCACCAATCAGCAATGGGGCTTGGTACCTTCTCAAGGTCAAACTCCTTCACAGTCTCAACTTTATCCTGCTCCACAAGCAGGGCAGTTAATTCAGCAACATCCTGTTCAGCCCAATCAACAACCAATGTCTCAGCAATACAGTCAACAGCAGGCATTTCCTGGTCCATTGCAGAGTCAGTCACACCAACATGGTCATCTTACTCACCAGCAGCCTTTGCAGTCTCAGTTTCGCCCGCAAGGTCTTCCTAATGTGGTGCCTCAGAATACACACACTTATATCCAACCACAGCAAAATGTTTCCTTACCACCTCCCCCACAGCTTCAACAATCTCAAACATATATAGGAAGACCTGGGATGCAAAATCATGTCCAGGGAATTTCTCAGGCCCATGGTGGGTATAATACTGCACCCCAGGTCAGATCTGTCCAGCCTGCTTTAAGCCAACCACAACTGAATCCAAGTTATGGGAACAACATGAGCAATGAGCTTGAGTCAATGGATCAGAAGAAACTTTCAGCCCTAGAAAGCCATGGTGATCAGTTACCTGACAAAACCGGAAGGCCAGAAGTGGGAGTTCCTTTCCAGGATAATGCTCAAAATGATCTAATTTCCTCTGCAGCCAAATCAACTGATGCAATGACCCCAAGATTTGAAGCTGACTTAAACGATGAACAACAGAAGCTCAAGAAAACTGCTGATGAGTATAGACAGAGGGCCAGCAGTGATATACATGCTCATAAGGGTGATTCGGATGAGCTTATGGACAAAAGAACTGTTAAGGAAGAGGGGAATGAGAATTCTTTGGAGCCTAGATCTGCTAATAAATCAGCTGATGTAACAGTTAAAGCAGAGAAAGATGCCTATGATGATGCTCCAAAAGAACTGGACAAGTGTTTGGCAAACCATGCATCATCTGATGCTGCTGATGGTTCAATTAAGAATCTGAACCCTGGAAGAAATTCACATGACGTTGCCGTTGACAGAGGGGGTTTTCAGCAGTATGGGCATGAGATGCCACCACCAAACTCCGGACCATCTTCTCAACAAAGGCCTTTTGGTCCTATGATAATACCACCAATGCCACCTCCAGGCTCTGCTCCTCATGCCCAAGTTCCCAGATATGCCCCCACTGCAATGATGCCTTCTGGGGATGTGCCCCAGTCTTGTCAGCCATTGAATTCTCGTGATCATCATCCACAATTCCTGAAGCAGCCTAGTAATGCCTCCGTTGCTGCTATACCTGGTCCAGGATCTACAACACCCTTTGGTAGAGGGCCTGGTCATTTTCCTCCAGCAGGTGATTACCGAGAGGGGATAACGGGAATGGGAAGAGCACCATTAAGTGGTCCTGGAATTCCCAGTGGAACACAACACTCGGTTAATCCAGCAGAATCTGAAATGTTTCAAAATCAAAGTAATCGTTTTGATGGAAATCAACCAAATTCGTTTCCGCCAGGGTCTTTTGGAAAGGTTCCATTTGGCCAATCTAGAAGTATGGAATCAGCTAGGAATAAAAGGTTGAAGGCGCCTATGGGAGAGCATTTAAGTCCTTTACCAGTGCCTCGTGATCAAGGTGAGTTGGAATTTGATATTCAACAATTTCCATAATCATTTATATTTATCGGAAGAAAAATAATCAGTTTCCTAAATGATTACATTAAATGATGAACTTGTTGATGCAGCATCACGGCCACTTGACAAGCCACCTCGCGGATTAGTATATGATTCTGGATCAAAATTGGAGGTCAGTGCTGGGGTTCCACCTAACAGATTATTGCCACCATATCATCCTCCTGGTTCGATGCATTTCAAGGACAGTGGAGAAAGAGAAGCACCACTTGGTCCTCATGATGATGATAGAATAAGGGCAGGACCTGGGTTTGGTGTGCATCATATGGGTTATTTGTCTGCCCGAAACCCTGATGGGGAGGTCTTTAATATTCCACCGCGCGGATTTCGAAGTCACTCAGGTTTTGAAGATATTGGTGGCAGAGAGCCCCGCCAATTTATTGAAGGGCCTAAACCTTTAAATTTTCCTTCCAATGTAGCTGGTGGTTTATTCTCTGATGGTAGGTTCCAACCTTTGCCTGGCCACTCACATGGACTCGAGGTTGATGGTCATGGGGACTTGAGAGGTACCGAGCATACTACCTTTATTCGTCCTTACAACCATGTCCACAGTGGTGATATATTTGGAAAAGACGCTCCGAATCATTTGCATCATCTTGAGCCTTTGGATCCTCAGAAATTACCAAGTCATTTACGTTTTGCTGAACCTGCTGGCTTTGGTACCTTTGCTGGCCGTGCTTATAGGGGGGAGTTGTCAGGGCCTGGTGATTTTCCTGGTTTTGGTGAACCAGTTGGACTCAACAAACCTGGTATACCACGGTTTGGGGAGCCTGGATTTAGGAGCAGGTATCCTGTCCCGGGATTTCCAAACGATGGACTTTATGTGGTAAGTGTTACATTATGAATCCTGTAATTTTCTTGTTCTAATGTATATTATTTCTTGAAAATTGAGCTTTATAGCCTGGCAATCTTGTGATGGTCATTATGTGCATGAAATGAGTAGTGTTTTATTAATTTTTGTAACTACAACTTCTCAGGGTGATATGGATTCCTTTGATAGACCAAGAAAGAGGAAGCCCGTGAGCATGGGCTGGTGCCGCATTTGCAAGGTTGATTGTGAAACTGTTGAGGGCCTAGATATGCATTCACAGACAAGAGAGCACCAGGATATGGCTATGGATATGGTCAGGACTATCAAGGAGCAAAACCGGAAAAAACAGAAGTGAGTGTTCTGTATATTTTGTAACACCGGCAAATTCCACCGCGTAGATTGTTATTCCATCTGCTACCATTTTGTAGGACTTTTAGTGATCGTACTGCAGTTGAAGAGAAAGGCAAGCCTAGAAAGACAGTATTCGAGGGCCGTGGTAGAAAAGCATGAGCCTGGGATGGTAAACAGGAAGTGGAAGGCAGTGGTTGATGGTTGTTACTAAGCTCTCAATCGGGCGTGTGCATTGCAATGTAGGTGCTAATTACAGTGTCTTTCTTCCTTTTCTGGGGGGTTTTTATCCTCGCTTTGTCATTTCAGGTTGCTGCCCTGTTGTTGGAGATGGTTTTGGATTGGAAGTTTCTGTGGCAGTTAAGTTGTTTTGCCTGGTTTTGAAATTTTACTTTTCCCATATCAGGACGATTTATGTCACTTAGTCCTAGTGGATTTGTAGCTATGTTAATGCACTTTCTTACTTATGCAATCTAGTTTAGGGAAATATTTCCTGCGAATTAAACGTTGCTATGCATTAGGTTCAGCTGTTAAGTACATATGAGAGTTTCTATACAATGTATGCTCTAGAATTACCTTTATCTTCTAATGCTCCTTCATGCTCCGGGAAAGAAATAATAACTAGTTGTGGTACTTCTTTGGATATGGGATAGTGAAGACTGATCCGTAAATAATAACCCTTGAAGTCATACCATAGAAGAACACTTCTCCACAAAGAATAGTATAGAAGTAGTCCTGCTATATGGTTCCTAGCCAAAACATTACAATCTATTAGATGATGGATTTTTGGAAAAATAAGAAGGAAAGAAAAAGTTTGTGAAGGTCAGTTTTGGCCCTGATAGTGCAGTTTGCTGGGCATAGATTGGAAATCCAGTTTACTTTTTTGGTGAGCTGAATAGGGGTTCTTATGCCACCTTGGGTTGCAGTGACTACATAAAGCCAGCGATGCACACACTTATCCAAACAAAAAAAAAGCAGATACACAAAGACAGAAGATGTGATCCATGAATGTATTGTGCACTTAGCAACCGGAGGTAAAAATATACCTCCACTGATCAAAGCAGCAAGATAAAAGTAGGAACTCCCTTGTTTACTATTTACCATCTTAGTTTTTAGAACATGTACTTCTATTGGCTAGAGTCTAAATTATTGAACGCTGGAATGAAACGGGTTTAAATGGAATGAAATCATATGACGGTCCTAATAGCCGATCCCAGCTAGCTAGGAATTGAGGCGTACCAGTTGGTAAGACATTCTTTCATTGCTTGAAGATGCTTTCCCGGTCTTAACATTGAAGTTCAGTAAGCACTGTCTTGTGTGCATGTTGTATATTGCCTGTTCCATATATGACAGGTCTACGTCTAAGCTGTTAAATTACTGTGCTGTAGCATCCATTAAATTGGTAGATTGGTACAACTGTATTATATCGTGTAAAAGTTACAGCTGGTGGCCGTCGGTTAACAGACTGTCGACATCGGATTGCTCTTTTTCTTGATTGGGAGGAGGCTTGTATGGAAGATTTTTATGCAGTTTCTTCCTCTTTTCTGATGTTATGGTTGTAGACTTTGATGTTCTTCTGAGTTAATATTTTCCTAGAAATTGAGTTATCTAGTTTACCTATTTAGATAAAAGATTACGGTAAGTTAAGAATTGGACTCCACCATAGTTATCTTTGTTTTAAGTTTATACTTCAATTTTGAGCTTTGACCAAGGGGCAGTTGTAGTTCAAGACTCAAGAGTGGGTAAATGTTGTCCTGGATCTTCTTTGTTTAGGTGATTAGGATAATGCGGTGTCTAAGTTTTGTCACCAACTCACAATGTTCTAATGATAGTGGCCAACCAGAAAAACTATGAAAAGACACGTTTATGCTCTAGACTAAAATCCACCAAGTTTAGAGGACATGAAAATGAAATTTTGTTAGAAGGGAATCAGTTTTAAGTAGATAGCTAAAGCTTGTTCTTGAATACATGCTTATTCCGTAAAATGTAAGTTGTGGTAAGGAGAAGCTTTTCTTATTGATCGTGACACATAGCACCTATTTATTTATGTATTTATTTATTTTACAGAGGTTTTTTTTTGTGTTATCTCTTTTAGCACTTCCCAGCAGTTTTTTATTTTGTTATGTTCTTTCATGTCTCGGGGACACATCCTGGTTCCTCATGATTCTTAATCCATCCATCTTGTAATTCCTGCCTTGGTCTTTTAAGCTGGTCTGCCTATTGCGCAAGCTTAATCGTCAATCTAGGTTGCTTATTTCGCTCTCCTTTCCTGAGACTGGTGATGTGACATATGTAGTTTAGTCCTAAAGAAATAATAACAATGTGACTATGTTTGCCCACGAAATGTTACCCTTTGGTGATTCGAACAGAAGTTAGTAGCAATAGTATGAAATTTAGTAATAGCCTGTTTGGCCAAGCTGCTGAAATCAACTTATTTTGAGAAGTGTTTTTTCTCAAAAGTGCTTTTTCCAAAGGTACTTTTGGTGAGAAGTAGTTTGTGTTTGACAAACTTATTTGAAAAGCACTTATGAGCAGCAATTAGTGTTTGGTCACGTTTTTAAAAACTGCTTCTAAGTGTTTTTTTGTCAAAAGTGCTTTTCAAATAAGTGCTTTTAGAGAGAAGCTATTTTTTTATGCTTCTACTCAAAAGCACTTTTTTCCCCTCTAAAAGCTTGGCCAAACACTTCAACTTTGGAAAAAAAAAGTGCTTTTGGCTTGGAGAAGCTTGGCCAAACAGGCTATAAAGTGGGACTCTATTTGGAGCCTCCCTAGTTTATGTTCCTCTTTTCATAACCTCTTTTCTACAAGGTTCTCTGTTTATTTCTTCTTTGCAAATTAAAGCACTGCTCTACTGTTTCACTGGTTAATCCGTTGTCGCAAATGTGGGAAATAGTTTCTTATTATTTCAAAATTTTGTCTCTCTCTCTGGGGCTACATTTTGAAGTTAATTTTCTTCTGATTGAAATTTCTACAATAGATCTTTTCCATTCAACCTGTCTTTTTTGGGCGAGGCAGAAGAGATAAAAGGTTGACTCTTCAGCAGAACAGTTTACCTGCAACTTTTTCGGTGGTAAGGATATGCTTGATGTATAAAACTTGTTTATCAGCATATGTAGTGTTTTGTTGGTTGAATTGGTAATCTGCTGGATCATATTCTTTTCTTTAGCCTCCTTTAACATTCTTAGACATCTGTTTAATAAATTCTCTTGTAGTTGAGTAATTATTTGGAAGTATTTTTAGCTGTGCTCTATTTTGGAGTTTAGGTATTAGCTGCTACACTCAAGAGTGCATTAGTGTTTTTGTCTCATGCAGTGTGCATGTTGGAGCTTCTATGTGGAAGCTGACATTTCTCAGTGTCCACCCTCTCTGAGGGTGGGGTTTGTAGATTCTTTTTAAAATAAAATAAAAATAAAAATTATGATTCGGTGATTATCCTATTATGACTAGTGTAGGCATGATTGTTTGAATGTTGGTCGTTGCTTAGTAAGTGTTTAGATTCTTTTAGGTACAAACATAATCCCATTAGTTGTGAATTCAACAAGTGCTCCTTTGCGTGCAGCATTTGTCTTTTCAATAGGAACATGATATTTTAAGAGAAAAATCTTGATTGGTTGTGTCTCATCAATGTTATAACATAGATTGATTGTGTATAGCTGGAAATTCACCGGCAAATTTGGCTGTAAACAGGCATATTTATGGCATAATTTGAAGCAACTAAAATTGATGCTTGCTTCACAAAAAATCCACTCGGTGCAGCTCTCTGAATGTCACAAGGCATTTTTGAGCTTTTGCTATGTAGTATGTTGCTTTTCAGAGGCTGCTGGTGCTAGGGCTTATAGCTACTGGTATGATGTGTTTATTCTAATCTGTGATACTGTAAGAGTAACAAGCATGTCAATTAGCCATTAGCTGCTCTTTCTTTGAGTGTAACTTCCCCACTGTCCAACCAGTTTCCACTGCGGTATCTAGTTTTTACCCTTGTTCACTATTGTCGCGGAGCATTTTAGATGATAGAGTAGAGCTACTTATTCTCATGCCGAAGGATTAAACATTGTAGTGATTAGTTTGACTTAATAATAATAATATTTAAAGAAAAGGGAATACTCGGAACACAGCTTATGGTATGAAGTTAGGATTTTGGTTGGTTCCTTCATAAAAATTTGGCGGTCCCAGGATATGTTCTCAAAGCTGTAGAGATGTTTTTGCGATGATATGGAGTTGAAATAAATTATACTTGCCTTTTCTTATAGGTTTCTGGTTCATTGCAGGTATGATTATAGGAAATATCTGAGGTCCATCTGTCCTTGGTCACATGATGTAGTTGACTATAAATTAAAGAGATGTTTAAATTTAGGTTTCCTTTCGTTGATCCATTTAAAATTTGACTCAAAATTGATTACCTGATATCAGTGTCCTTTGACCACAGGAAGATTCAAACTCCGTGGATTGCCAATGATACATTATTACTATAATAACTAGCTTCCGGTGAAAATAAATTACAAATTGCGTAGATGTATTTTATAATAGTTGCACATCATCTAGGTTCTTTGGATGCCAAGTACTATTTAGTAGCAGATGTATGTATCCAAATCCATGGCGTCCATGTTGATGCTATAAGAGCTTAGAATTCACTGGTGTTATTAAGGCATCGTTTGATTCTTCATATGGGGGTTTGACTCTAGATTGTTCAGATTTCAGCACACTCTAAGTGCATGTTTTTCTTTTATGTAATCATTTTTCTGAATTGGTCCGGTTCATAAATGATGTACAGTGTTTTGAAATTACTAAGACAGCGATTACTATAAATATTCCGTTCATAAACGTTATACAAAGTTTAGAAATTATTTAGGCATTGATCACTTAAAAAATTCATGTTAATGTGATCTTATATGATTCCACTACTAATGACTACTTCCATCCAACCTCCATGGCACAGCTGTTATTGCTACTCACAACCACTGACTGTATACACGTGCGGCATTACAACACTCCCATTGCATAACTACAATTGCTGACCTTTACTATCTCAATGTTGAGCTATTAGCGTTTTGACCGTGCTTCAGCAAATAAATAGTTTATGTTTATGATTTTCTTTAATATTTTTGGAGAGTATGCAAGTATCATTTTGTTGAATAATATTTTATTAATTTGTGAGTTGAAATAAATTTAAACAGTCAGATGTTGAGACAAGTAGAGTTAAATTTTTTGTGTTCATAAGTATAGGTAATATAATACTACTCAGATACATATTTCATGTTCCGTCGTTTACAATTTAAAAAAGGTGTTTTAGAATTTTTTGAACATAGTTGTACGGATATTGATATGATATATGGGTTGTTACGATCTGTAGTGGTTGTGCATTCACGTTTTAGCTTTTGAGGAAAGTGGATCCAGGACGCGCTAGGTACAAAATGATCTTTCTCATACAATATAGGGAGTATTGGATGATAAACCAGCGACATGTGTCCTCTCAAAGAGTGGCTTTAATCATTGGAAATAATGGCTAGAAGGACTAAGTTCGAGATGATTGAATGCTTTGTATCTGGTGCACTACACGAAGATGTGACAGATCGTTCAAAGTTGATCAAGAGTGTAAAATCCCGCTTAACTGGGGTGCATTTGACTAGGTGCAGTGTTGTATGTTTGCTTCGTTTGGATTCTTGTCTCATGGACCTTGGTCATTGAGTAGTTGCAGTTGTTTGATCGTGAATGGTCATAGTGTTAGCTGAGTTGTGTGCTGATGGTGAAACTTTTGGTCTTCACTTTAAGATCATGTTTGGAAGGATAACTCGTAATACATTTATTCATTTGTCATAATGTAATTATTATGTAAGTCTATGTGTTATGTTTGGTTGCACAATGTAAGTCTATATTATGTTTGGTTGCATATGTATAATTACGTATTTAGATTCTTTTTTATTCTTAAAATAAATTTAACAATACAAATATAAATATCTTTTCTTTAAATGGGTAAGTAAATTGATTTTTTTTTTGGGGTCAAACTGAGTAGTCATCTCTCTCTCTCTATAAAACAAACTATGTAGTCATCTCTCTCTCTATAAAACAAACTATGTATAATAACAATGCAGTATGAGAGATTGTACTCTTTTAATATGGGGTAATTGTTCAAAAGACTTTCCAAGTTCTGATTTTTCTAGTAAATATAGTTCCGCGGATGTTTGCACACAATGCATCATTTGCTACCAAAACTTTTAGCCATTCAAAAAGCTGCTTTTCGGCTCCTTCCTTGCCGAAGAGGTTCGCTACTTGGTTCTGCACCCTATTAGTATGCTTTATTGTTGGATTTTCCAGCTGTTCCATCAATAACCTGCATTCACAACAATAGAGTTATAAGGAAGGTGGCCCTCTATGATCATCCTTATTACTTCTATAAATCAAAAATAATTTCTAACGGGATCATCTTTGTAGGAGGCCAATCTTTAAGCCATGCATTAGTGCAAAAAGTTTTGCCATTGTATTGATAGTGTGAGGAATGCCTTTCATGTGACCCACTACCTAGCCCCCTCTATTATTTCTAAAGACTCCACCTAGCCCTTCTATTCCTGGATTAGTTGTTGAAGCAACATCTATATTAAGTTTAAAAAAAACCCTGCTTCTAGGGGTTCTCACTTCAAGTGATTAATGATTGATTCAACACTTAACCCATGGTGTCCTGCCACATGGCAGTATTCTACAACTTTATTTATGGCTTGGTTCGCCGAAACTGGATTCTTCTTCTTATCAAACAAATTATTGTTTTCAATTAGCCAAATATTTCAAAAACAAAAAGAGAAAAGATTCTTCCGTGAGATATTGTTATTGAACTCCATGCTTTTAAAACTTATTCCAGGTGTAGATTCAGGAGTACTTAGAGAAGGAGAGAAAAAGAATGCATGCCTAGTTGGTATAAACATTACAGATTCTATCATAAGAGTTTAGCATTAGGACATTCAAAGAAGATATGTTGAATAGCTTCTTCAATCACTTAACATAAGAAAAGTTAAGATTAATGTTCAGGCCAATGTGGTGAAGGTACTGACCAACGGAAAGCCTAATGTGATAGAAGAACCATGTAAAAAGATTCATTTTGTTGCGAACTTTGAGCTTCCATATCCAACCAAAATGGTCCTCCTCTCTCCTAGTTGGCTCCCAATTGGAGTCAATAACAGTGTAGGTTGATTTTGCAGTGAAAATACCATTACTGGTGAGGTTCCAAATGATTCTATCCTCAGTAGAAGTGAAGGGAGCGATGAATAAGTTTTGATTATGGACTCAGGGAGGGAATAAGAGATACCACTGAAATCCCAGTCTCAATTATTGAACATGGTGTTAATTTGATGGATTCCTCAGGCTCTTGCTAAGGACCTTGGAGGATGGAGTTGAGAGCTTACATGTTTGGAATCCAGGTATCAGAAATGAAGCTGACCCTATTACCTTTCTAGACCACCCATCAAGAAGCTTTGGTGCAAACTTTTCAGCCATCAATCATACAATTGCCAAGCCCTAGTTTTACGGTTTTCCCTAATATGATGCGTGGGAAATGAGGGACAACTGTCTCAAGGAACAACCCAATACAATTACCAGTGCCTAAACATCTATCTAGCCTTTCTAGAATTAGATCTTGCTTTCTAGAGTACCTTCTATTGGTCCAGGTATATTTGGAGCCTATGAATCCTAAGTCTACAAGCTTACACTGATTTAAGCAACTCCAGAAATTATTACTCCTATTACAATTAACTCTTTCATCCCCAAATTTACCCCTAGATTTCAGGATCTCATTGAAATCATCACCTACCAGCGAACTATCCTTGAAAATAGAAGCAATATCAACTAAGTAATCCCATAGTCTAATCTTATCATCATAGTTATTACTAGCATAAATAGTAGGTAAAAGCCATTTGGAGGGAGATGAGATTACCTTAATCATGAAATGCACCCCAAAGGTGTGGTAAAAACCTCCCCCAGCTTCACCAGATCATCCTTCCATATGGCAACTATACCACCAGACTGACCTTGGGCTGAGGATTGAAATTGAGCTGAGAATTAGAGCTTAGCTGTGAGGTGCATATGGTTCCATCTTTGTTTCAAGCATAACAAGCATTGATGGGTTGTGGAGTTTGACCATAGAGGCACAAAGCCTGCGATACTTATTATTCGCTTCCCTTGCTTTCTATATTATAAAATTCATCAAGCGTTTGTTATTTGGTGGGGCTTTTCTCTCGATTTCCTTCCCTAAACTGGTTTCACCAGACCCACAGTTGGGTTTAGCACTGCTATTGAGTTCCCTGAGCTTAGAAATGAGGGCATGTAGAGATCTAGTTTGCAGCTTTGAAGTTTTCTAGGGCAGAGATCAATAAACATTTCTCTGAACTGCTCTTTGAACTCTATCTCCTGATACTCTAGTATGAGTATTACTCGTCTTTGGGAACCCTAGTTGTACTAGAAGATTTCTAGATCTAGGTTTGACTCCTTGAGGAAGTCCAACGTCTGGTTGGTCCCTTTGTTCAAATGCAGTAGAGGTGACATCGGGGTTGGAGGCGATGGTGATGACAAGGCTTGTTGTAGTTCCACTGCCACAGGGTGAATGAGAGGATGGGACTGACTCCAGAGTCATCATGGAAAAGAATGGCATGGTATGGCAGAATTGACCTATGAGCTTGTTTATCTCCTCTATTAAGATGGGTTGTTGTGTGCTAGAATATTGGGCCCGTAACAGTGTTGATTACCACAGTTAGTGGCTGAAGTTGGCGAATCCCTAGTTTAAAGGTGGGTTGCTAGTTGGGCCAGTAGAAGAGGTTTTGGACTTGTATGAACACTAGGACTGTCCCTATTATCAGTTGAAATGATTGGGAGTGGCCTTGTAGTGCCATTTTTAGCCACCATGCCGGAGCATGCTCCGTTGGGAGTGGCGTTTAGGTCATCGATAGAAATTGGTGTCTTATTGTTAGTTGTTTGGGTTTTGGTCTGGTATATGGAGAGTTGTTGGGAACTTCGTCTTCAATTATAGTTTGTTTTGACAAAAACCCCTCTGATCCAGACTTATAATCCATTTTCACTTCGTTGCGTTCCATGTTGTGGGATTTGGTTTTAGGGCTCGATCTTAGTGGATTGACAAGCAATGTTACTCATTGCTGTGTGAAAGAAAATGATTTGTTTGCAGGTACTTGATTACCTCTAATATGTGTCTTGTTATTGAAGAAGTCACCATGAGATACAAGGTTGAAGGGTGGTGTGTAGTTGTGTTTGTGCTCCTTATGAGAGAAAGGAACCACTTGTGATTGGACTTTAACTGCCAGGGCCCCTTTTTTCAAAATTGAAAGACTTTTTTTTTGTGTGGAAAAATACTAGATTTGGGTAGAGCAGAATAATTTTTTAAGTAAAGGTCCCTTCTTTCTTTCCATTCTAAAAGTGGTATCTTTTTCTTGGCTTTGATAATAATATGGATTTGCCAATTCAGCATCTTTTGTGGGTGATCTATTTGAAGATGACTTTTGGCCTTTGGATTTGGAGTATCTGGTGCTAATCATGGTGTCCATTGCTTTCCAATTTCCAAATGATCCTTTCTTGGAGCCTAATTGGCCCCTTTGATCATGCATGTTCGGGGCATTGTGAAATTTGTCCATATATTTAAAATTTTGCGTATCAAAACTTACCATGGAGGCATAGTACATTTTTATATGCACAATGTTGTTGTCTATCATTTTAGCCGGAGAATTTTCCCCATTGCGACCACCTCTATGTTGGTTTCTCTTTCTTCTTGGGAATGAGACTGTGCTATTTTTAATCTCCCTCTATTCTTGTATAGTTGTTAATATGCTGGACTTGCTCCTATGAGGGGGTGTGTTTGACTAGGTATTCAAAATTCCTTATGGTATGGCCAATATCCCACATCCCTTACACGAAAATTCTTCCCCTTCATAGACAATGGTTTGGGTGTGTGTACCTATGATTGCAGATAAGCTCACTGGTATTTCTACTAGCACTTGAACATAGATTCGAACATAACGACCCAGCAATATTGATGAAGTACAAATGTCAATTTTTAGTAGTTTTCTTACTCTTTCCTCCCACTTGTTGTGGGACAGATTTATCATAGAATTTGTTGGCAACTGGGGCAGTCTGATCCATATCAATGTGATTGAAACTTTGGAATCAGTGGGGACAAAATTTGGTCCAATCGTCTGACGGATGGAAGTACCCGGATACAAACCATGGACCTTCATGTATGATCTTGTTCATACTTTCCTCTAGGCTGAATTTTGTAACGAAACAATCCCAGCCAAGATCGATGAGTATAAGGGGTTCACCTGGTTTCCATAATTTCGTGAGCTTTGCTCTGAGCATTTGGTGGGATATCTTATTACCACATAATTTTATGATGAGGGACAATCTCTATGGATGGTATGCTTTTATCTTCACCGGAGAGTGGAATAGGTATATTCCCTGCATTCAGCTCAAATTGCGGCTGAGTCAAAAGGTACTCTGATTCATATGAATTGACAGAGCATAGGTTCTTTTCTAACAATATCTATTTGAAAGAGTTTTTGAATGGCAGATTTTCATCCATTTTTTGGGGATTCAAAGAAGGGGAACTGATAGTTTCGGTGGTATTGAGAGCGTCCGATCCTTAGTCGAGAGTAGTGATGTTTACATAGGTATAGGGGTTTGGTTGGTTAGTGATGACGATAAAGAGTGGTCAGAGTCTCTCTCTCTCTAATAAGTAAGTTGTTCCCAGGGGTGTACAAAGGAAACCGACAAATCGCACCAACTCGATAATTCGAGTCAAATCGAGAAAAAAAAAATCCGACTATGGGTTGGTTTGATTTGGTTTGGTGTTGGAAAAAAAAACCCGACCATAATTGGTTTGGTTTAGTTTTAACTAAAGAAAGTCAAACCGAAACCAAACCAACCCGACATTACATATATAAAAGTTATAGATATATTTAATATATAAATATACTTATTGTGATGTAATTTATAAATATTTCAAGATTTCATAATTTTATTTTTTGAGGTATTATTTCAAGGTT
>MU772109.1:77316-137790 GCA_026770625.1 Nicotiana glauca
GGGGAGGGACATGAAACATGGGGATTTGAGGGAAGGAGATGATGAGAGTAACATAAAAAATATTTTGTGAATCTCTAACCAAACAGTAGAAAATATTTTTTGAAAAACTTTTTCACTCACCAGCCAAATAAGGGAAATAACTGATAAAAACATTCATTTTCCGGCAAAACATTTTCCATTAAAAATATTTTTCTTCATACCAAACATACCCTAAGTGTGCAAATTCGACTACGAGGTTCTATAATAGAATTTCTTCACTCCACAATCAATTTCAAACGACAATCTACCCATGATTGTCCAACAACCTCCATATCACCTTTTTCGATACATGCATGCCCAACAACACACTCCCAAATCAAGAACCACACCTCACATTCTTCTTATACACCCCAACTTTTGCATTAGAGTTCTTAGGCTTTCGCTCACCACCCTATAAACCCCAAAATAGTAAAATCTTACTCATAAAGGAATGATAGGACATTGTATGTGAGCTAGGGATAAGGTCTTACCTCTTTAGTATAAGACGAGCGAGCTTTCCTTCTTGAATTACCATGCTTTGAACAAGAATTTGAAAACTAGAAATGTTGGGCTCACTCTCTCTATAAGTTACTCCCCTCACTCTAAGATGTCCTCATATGCCTTCCGAAATGAACCAGGATGCCTTTTATTTAATTGGGGTCGGGTTAGAAAATTCTCAAAA
This sequence comes from Nicotiana glauca, assembly GCA_026770625.1. Classification (NCBI taxonomy): domain Eukaryota; kingdom Viridiplantae; phylum Streptophyta; class Magnoliopsida; order Solanales; family Solanaceae; genus Nicotiana; species Nicotiana glauca. The sequence continues at coordinate 78,017 of MU772109.1, forward strand.
ATGACCCTTTGAACCAAATCCATGATCGTAGAATGCGCCGCAGAAAGGATGTGCGGTTTGCGAAATAGTCTCCAAAATATAGGTTGGTCTGTTCAAGTCTGTGACTGATTCTACGGTCTCATATTGAATTGCAGAATCTCCTTCAAAAATTTCTCACGCTGATATGCGACAGGTATGCGGTTCGCAAAACGGATCTGCAGTCGCACATTGGCCTGCAAATTGTCCCTCAAAATCTAGCGTCTCCTGGTTCAATCCACGATGGTTTTGCAGTCACATAATGGATCGTAAAGATGCCGTATTTTCAAAATTTTCACCAACTCCACAATGCATCGCACAACCCAAAAAGTCTGTACTATGGCGAGAAAGCTCGTCGCGAAAAATTATCTACAATCTTCCAAGCACACATTGGCTAACTTGGGCGCCATAAAACCTAAAATCCTTGGCGAACTTTTACGGGGCCTTACACCGGTTAGCCATAACCCCAAGAGTCCAAATATATGATAAGATTTCAAAACCAAGTCCAAATTGACCCTCAAATCCCCAAAATTCATCCTCTTAAGTTGTAGACAAATATCCTGCAGAAGCAGCCCATCTCCCAGGCCTCAACATCTTTGCATCAACAACCTCAACACTCGTATATGCGACTTCACACCTACGATCAAAGCTCCGCATGTGCGACACACTAGTATCAGACCTGCCAACAATAAAAAAATTAGTCTGAAATCAAACCGAAACACAACCGAGCCTCCCAGGTCCCGTCCAACTATGCCAACAAGTCCTAATACCTTATCCAAAACCAAGAATTGACGATCACGATCAATCTCTTAGGTTCCAAACCTTCAAACTTCCACAAACATGTCCGAACTATGCCTACACATTTCGTCTTCGAGCCAAACTTCGCACACAAGTTACATATCACTAAATGAACCTATTCCAAGTCCCCAAACAACAAACCACGTCATATCATCAAAGTATAAACCTATGAACTCTCCAAACTTTTAAATTTCTAACTTTCGGCAATAGTGCCAAAACATCTTAGGAATCTCCAAATCCATATCCTGACAAATGCCTAAGTATAAAATCATCATACAAACCTATTGGAATCATCAAATCACTAATCCGAGACCGTCTACTATGAAGTAAAACTTTATTCAACTCTTAACCACTTCAGCATCCAAAATGAAACTAAGTGCCCCAATGACTCTCAAAACTTCACGAAGCCAAACTATTCAATTCTTCAAGTCACAAAATACCAAACATACATACGAGAATCATCAAATTGGGGAGGCTCAAATACACAAAATAATGGGCCTGATCATAATATTGTCCCATCGTAAACAAACATTCATCCTCAAATGAGTTTAGAATCACACCTAGAATGCCAAAAAGATGAGGATATTTGTTCCGCATATCATGCTCGGTCTCCCAAGTCGCCTCTTCGACCGATTGACCTCTCCACTGAACCTTCACTAATGAAATATCTTTCGATATCAACTTCCAAACCTGCCTATCCAAAACGGCCACTGAATCCTCTCCATAAGCCAAATTCTCATCCAACTGCACTGAGCTGAAATCCAACACAAGTGACTGATCCTTTTGGTATTTCTGAAGCATGGAAACCTTGAAACACTAGATGAATTCTCAAAAAGATGGGTGGCAAAGCAATCCTGCAAGACACCTCACCCAATCTATATAAAACTTTAAATGGACCAATGTACCAAGGAATCAAACTGCCTCTCTTCCCGAATCTCATCACGCCTATCATAGGAGAAACTCTAAGATGAACCTTCTCACCCTCCATGAGAGCCACATCATGGACTTTCCTATCAATATAAATCTTCTAAATGGACTGTGCTGTACGGAGTCGTTCCTGAATCAACTTCACCTTCTCAAATGCATACTAAAACAAATGTGTAGCAGACGTTCTAACGTCACCTTGCTCGAACCAACCAACCAGAGAATGACAACGCATCCTATATAAAACCTCATATAGATTCATCTGAATACTAGACTGGTTGATGTTGTTGTAGGAAATATTCAGTAGAAACTGATCCCACTAGCCTTCAAAATCAGTGACACAGGCTCTCAACATATCCTCCAAGATCTGAGTGGTCTGCTCGGACTGCGCATCCGTCTAAGTGTGACATGGAGTACTCATCTCTAACTACATGCCCATCTCACTCTAAAAAACTCTCCAATGCAAAATGATCTGAGTTCCATGATCCAAGATGATATAAACAGGTACACTATGCAAACAAACAATCTCCCTAATATAGATCTAGCTTCTCGAAAGTGTAGGAACTCATAACTGAAATGTAATGTGCTGACTTGGTCAACTGATATACAATGAGCCATATGGTATCAAATTTCCTCAAAGTCCATGGAAACTCTACCACAAAGTCCACAGTAATGCGCTCCCACTTCCAATTCAGTATATCAATCTTCTGAGGCAAACCACCTAGGTTTTGATGCTCATACTTGACCCGTTGACAGTTCAAACACCATGAAACATGCCCAATAAAGTCCTTATTTATCCTCCTCCACCAATAATTCTGCTTCAAATCATGATACATCTTTGTAGTGCCTAGATGAATCGAATACTGCGAACTGTATGCCTCCTCAAGAATCAACTCTCTCAAGCCATCATCATTAGGAACACAAATTTGACCTTAAAGTTGCAATGCACAATCATCACGAATAGTCACCTCCTTAGCACTACTTTGCTTCACCGTGTTCTCAAGGAAAATCAAATGAGGATCATCATACATGTGATCCTTAATGCGCTCAAACAAGGACGACTATGAAACAACATAGGCAAGGTCTCTGCTAGGCTAATATGCAATATCACCAATCTATTGGCCAATGTTTGAATATCCATAGCCAAAGGCCTCTCCATAGCTAAAATGAATGCCATACTCCCCGTACTCTCCGCTTTTCTGCTCAATATATTCTCTAGCACATTAGCCTTACCTGGATGATATAAGATAGTGATATCATAATCTTTTAACAAAAGTCCACCACATTTGCTGCCTCAAATTCATATCATTTTGCCTATACAAATGCTGAAGACTCTGATGATTGGTATAAACCTCACAAGACATGCCATATAAGAAATGCCTCCAAATCTTGAGCACGTGTACAATATCTGCTAACTCCATATCATGAACCGGATAATTTTTCTCATGAGGCTTCAACTGGTGCAACGCATATGCAATCATTATACTGTCTTGCATCAACATAAAACTAAAACCAACGCCTGAAGCATCATAATAAACAATGTACAACACCGATCCTAAGGGCAATACCAAAATTGAAGCTGTAGTCAAAGAAGTTTTGAGCTTCTGAAAGTTCTCCTCACACTCATTAGACCATCCGAATGGAGCATCTATCTGAGTCAACTTGGGAAATGGAGCTTTAATAGACAAGAACCCCTCCACAAAGCAATTATAGTAACAATACAAACCTAAGAAACTCTCGTGTATCTATAGAAAGTCTAGGCTAACTTTGAACTGATAACTAGGTAAACCTAAAAAACTCCTATGCAGCTGTAGAAGATCTAGGCTAACTCTGAACGGCCTCAATGTTCTTTGGATCCACCTTCATCCCATTACTACACACCACATCGCCTAAGAATGCCACTAAATCCAACCAAAACTCACACTTAAAGAACTTAGCATACAATTTCTTCTCCCTCAGACTCTAAAGCACTATCCTCAAATTCTGCTCGTGCTCCTCCCTACAATATGAATGTACCAAGGTATAATCTATGACCATAATAATAAATAATCCAAATAAGGCTTTAATACTCTTTTTATCAAATGCATGAAAGGTGCTAGGGCATTTATCAAGCCAAAAGACATCACCGAGAACTCACAATGCCTGTAGCGATTCTTGAAAGTCGTCTTAGGAAAGGCTGAAGCTCTAATCTTCAACTGATAATACCCCAATCTTAAGACAATATTTGAGAATACCCTGACACCCTGAAGCTAATCAAAGAAACCATCAATACGAGGCAGTGTATACTTGTTTTTTATGGTATCCTTTTTCAACTATGGGTAATCAATACACATCCTCATGGAACTATCTTTCTTCTTCACAAATAACACCAGTGCACCCCAAGGAGAAATACTCAGCCGGATGAACCCCTTATCTAACAACGCATACAATTACTCCTTTAACTCTTTTAACTCAACAATATCCATGCGATACAGTGGAATAGATATGGGCTAAGCGTCCGATGCCAAGTTAATACCAATATCAATATCTCTATCAGGTGGCATGCCCAGTAGGTCTGCAAGAAATACATCTGGAAAGTTTCTCACTATGGGGGCTAAATCTACGGTAGGAGTATCTGCACTAACATCTCTCGCAAAAGCCAGATACGCCAAACACCTCTTTTCAACCATTCGTTGAGCATTTAGATAAGACATAACTATACTAGGAATGTGACCTAAGGAACCTCTCCATTCCAACCTCAGTATGAATGGAATAGACAACATGAAGGTCTTAGCGTGACAATCAAGAATAACATGATACAGAGATAACCAATCCATACCCAAGATCACCTTGAAATCCACCATATCAAATAATAATAGGTCCACCCTCATCTCGTAACCACAAATAATGACCACACAAGATCGATATACTCCATCCCACAATAATAAGGTCCCCCATTTGCGTGGACACATAAATGGTAACATCAATAGAATCACGTGGAATATCAAGACAAGAAGCAAAATATCATGACACATAAGAATAAGTAGAATTAGGATAAAATAATATCGAGGCATCCCTGTGGCACACTGAAACAATATCTGTGATCTCTACATCTAAAGCAATAGACTATGGACTAGTCAAGAATGCATAACAACGAGCCTGTCCTTTACCTAATTGAACCCCCCTCTAGGAAGACCTCAAACATACTGGCTTCCACCCTTATATATTTGTGCGGGTGGTGTAGTTGCTGCCCATGGATTGGGTGCCCTGACGTGGTACACTGCTCAAAAGCCTGGGGCAATCCCTCTTGAGATGACTCAAGTCTCCTCAGTCAAAGCAACCCCTCATCTGGAGAGGCTGCTGGCTTTATTACTACCCTTGAGAACCTGAATATCCGCTCGAAGAACCCTAACGGAGCAAAGTATGAGCTTTGTGCTAGCAATGCACTGAAAGACGACTGGACTGGGTAACTATTGTATAAACCATGGCTGACTGTAAAACCACAAGGGACCTGGTGAGATGATTGAACATGCTTGAAAGAACGACCTCTAATGTGATGCCCCTAGACTCCAAATGAGGCACTACTGAAGCCACCTCAACCATATGGCCTCTTGGCATCCCTCTCCTCTCTCTACTACTTGTGAATATGCTCTAAGCGCTTAGCAATATACACAGCCTGAAGAAAAATAGTATCAGTCTCGACCTCTCATGCTATACCATATAGGATACCAAGTTGAGGCCCTTAATGAACCTCTTGACCATCTCTCTCTTAGTAGGGACCCGGAACACAACATATCATGCCAACTCTATGAATATCATCTCATACCGAGTCACGATCATGCCCTAATAGAGTGTACAACTATATAAAGGATGGGACTGGGAACCGTCATACCCATATCTACATACAAAAATAGTGTACCAAAACTATTAATAGCTCTTGATCAAGTGGAGAGCACCAACTCTCTCTGAACAGGGATCCTAAAAAGGGGGACCGCCAGCTTGTCTACCTATACCTGCGGGCATGAAACGCAGGCCTCGAGAAATAGGAGTGTCAGTACGAATAATATACTGAGTATGTAAGGCATGAAAATCAGTACGCAAAAGATATAGATGAAACATGGAGTAAAGAATTCCACTTGTAAGTCTAAATAACTTTGTGAATCCTGAAACTTTTATAATGTCATGCACGTGCATATAAATATCGTATCATGCATAGGTATACGTGTACATAATATCATCAAGCCTCTCAGGGCATCCCATCATATCATATCGGCCATTGTGGGAAAAATTATCAACATATACCTACTGATCAAGTGATGCGTATAATGCCGTAACCTTTTCCCATATCCATATACATATATTATATGCATATATAACTCCATCTGGTCATGGGTCAGTGTACATGCATAAATGAGTGAGATGCATAAGAAATATTTTAATAAGATTTCTCAGAATGTTATAAGACCAATATGCCTTTCGGATAAACTTTATCAACTACGTATTTTTCTGAGACCCATGAACAGAAGATATAATAATAATTTATATGGGGAATCAAGAACATATATACCCCTAGTACTTTTATGAACAGAGTCATTTATGAAAGTTGTGCGTTTGCTTGTTTCGTTTGTATCGTATGAATCATGCCAAAAAGAAAGAAGGGATATCCTTAACATACCTGAACCAATCCTCTTGACAATCCCTCTAACATACGTTAATTGTAACAAAACACGTAATGGCGGATAGAAGTAGGGCAAAATCCTTATGACATTCTTGAAAAAGATTGCACCGTACTCCCTTAGAATCACAAAATTCCGTTGCTATTATGCTAAAAAGTCTCATATGAGTTTTGTTGAAGTAACTCACGTTATTATCATATATATTCTTGTTAATTTGCTGAAGCCTCCTTTCCTTACCTTTTAGAGATATCAACATCTCCTCATAGAAAAAGGGAAATCTTTTACACCGATGTATCGTACTCCCTCGACAGGTCATCATAAGAAAATACTGAAAAATCTTTCTAAAGTGAGAGAATGAGAGAAGTTAAGTGATTTAGAGAGGTTTTTAACTCTTGGTGGGTGTGAGCCCCACTTAGGATGATGACTTGGCCACTAACTTCTTCTAAAGGTGCCACCTTGTTATATGAGTTTAAGAGTCACTAATTGGGATAGTTTGCTGCTACGTTTGGGGGGGGGGGGGTTTAAGCTTATCCAAAAGTTATAATTAATTAGCTAATTTTCCACTAAAAATTATTAATTATCCAATTATTCATATAATAAGAATTATCTCAAATTACTTAAAATACTACTCACTTTTAACACAGTTTATGTACCCTACTATCATGGTCATGTGGTACCTTGTATGTCACTAGTCCATAAATATCGGTTATTTCAGTTCGGACAATATTTTATCCCAATTTGACAACCTTCAACGAAAATTATTTTCTTTGATTTATTTACCCTTTAGCCTTCACGACACTTACTTATCGCCTGTTATAAATAAAATAAATGCTTAAAACCTCAAAATTAATCTCATCCCCGAGTCTACGTCGATTAACTTACAACTAAACTTTAAAGTACGAAGTACAGGATTTAACATTATCTTATCGCTGGCTTCAAGTAATTCCCTTACTAGCAACACATGTATAAATCTAACCTTATCTCACCGCATGCGTATCAATCCCTATCCTTATACCAGCGCATGTGTATCATACCACAACACAATAACCAATTCGCACCTCATGTGCCCATATGCGTTTACACTTGCCAAAATCAACAATATCAATGTTACTACAAATATAGCCCATGACTCAATCACATTATGTACAAGAATCTTAATAACAACAAAATGAATGAAGAATACTCAACAAGGAAATATATCTCAACAATTAACAACTTCAATCTCAATGTGGTAATGACTTTCACAACTTCAAAATCAATAACTCAACAAGAAGATATTCCATGAAATAGCAACATCAGGTAAGAGTAATTCAACAATAAAAGGGGTAACAAGACAACAAGAAAGGTAGAAACTTCAGCTAAAGTATATAAGAGCTATTACAATAATAAAGGATACAACAAATGCTAACAATGTAAATTTAACAGGCAAAGATGTAACATGTTATAACGAATTCAATTAAATATATGGAAGAAGTCTATATATCCACGTCTTCCACATAATACAATTAACACACAACAACCCAATCCTAAGGAGTAGTTACCCATATAAAGTTAGGCAAGATACTTACCTCAACTAGGACGAATCAACCCTTGAAAATATATTTTCACTACAATATGCCTCAACACGACTCAGATCTAATAAAAATGAATTAATATCATCAAACAATGTAAGGAAAACCAATTACGATAAATAATGTTATGATCTTTATACATTTGCCAAAAAGTCAACCATGGGCCTACCCAATCAAAATTTGGGTTCAAGGGTAGATTTCGACTACCCATAACCCCACAAGTTCATACATGTATTTTTTTTTTAAATCTGGATCCAAATCGACTCTCAAAACGCAATCTTCATTTTTCAAAACTTTGACAAAAATCCAAAATTTTCTTCGTTGATTCTCATAAATTTGATGTTAAATCCAAGATATAATCATGAAATATAGTTAAAAATTGATAAAAATTACTTGCCCAATAGTTTGGTATGAAAATATACCCACAAAATTGCCTCCCACCAAGTCTAGGGTTCAAAATATGATAAAATAAAGCTAAATCCTGAAATGCTCGGCTATAAATAAGATGCAGATGTCGCATTTTGCGATAAACGCCCAGCTATCCCTAGGTTCGCAAAAGCGAGATGAGACTCTCAAATGCGGTGGTCACATTTGCGACCATTTTATCGCAAATGCGATGACACCAGAACCAGCACAAAAAGTTTAGCAAAACAAGTTCGAAATCCAATCCGAAACTCACCCGTGCCCTCGGAGCTCCAAACCAAACATCCACAGAAGTCTAAAAATATCATACGAAATCGCTAGCGTGATCAAAAAACAAAAATAATAGCTAGAACTAAGAATCAGACATCAAAACACATGAATTTCAAAGAAAAGTTCAAGAACCTCTAGAATTACAGCCAGGCGTCCTAATCCTATCAAATCAACTCCAAATATCATCAAATTTTACAGACAAGTTCCAAATAGCATAACAGACATATTTCAAGTCCCAAAACTAAATTATGAATTCGATAGCCACAAGGTTAAATCATGGTCAAAATTAGGAAAATTTAAACCTTCAAATTTTTAACTTTCGCCAATCATAGCCAAAACCTTCTAGAAGCTTACAAGTGCAACATCCGGGCGCTCTGGACCTAATGAAACATCGAAACTCTCATCTGAGATCAAATATGCAAAAGTCAAACTTGGTCAATTCTTCCAGCTTAAAGCTTCTAAAATGAGAATCATTCTTCCAAATAAGCTCCGAAGCACTCGAAAATCAAAACCAACAGTACACGTAAGTCATAATACACAATATGAAACTAATTGAGACTTTAAACCACCGTATTGCATCCGAATGCTCAAAACGACCGGTCGGTCATTACAATTATTTAGTAGGGCATTTAAATAATTTAACTCTTTAGTTAAGGGCTTCCCACTTTATCTTTATATATATATATATATATTAAGTTCGTGTATATATATAAACTCATGTCATATATTTATTAAATTCGTATAGATACTGAGAATGGATAAGTTTTTTTCAAACAAGCTAACCGAAAGATTGATAAACTTGATTTAGTACTGTTTTCTGCCCCTCTGGACGTTATATTTTAAAAAGAAAAGATGCAGAAAAGGAAGAAGTAATGCATTTTATAAAATTACATGTTGCAATGTAGATTCATTTCCTATATTTTAACATTTCCTTTTAAGTACCAAGGCAAAAGTTACCACTTGGAAATTGGATTATTACATCAGCCAGCCATGGTGGATTGTGGGTAGATTTTTAACTTAGTTAGCTAAACTACAAAAGAAAAGCAGGTAGTATCCACATCCATACTTCCTTCTTAACCTCTTCCTGTCCGATGTTATCTTGCCGAAAAAATAATTCTCTTTCGGAGCAGCAAACTTTCCAATTATATAGTTTTGGCACATCTTTCAAATTCATAGGTACTATGTATAACTCGGGTGCCTCCTTCATGAAGGATGGACCAAAAATTTTAGTTAGTAAATATTATGACACTGCACGTACTACTCCTCGTATCAAAAGGTGCATAAAATACTTGTTTACCCGAAATTTGATAACACTTAAATTTGTACGCAGTTTTAAGAATTCGTGGTTTAATTCGACACATATAGTAAAGAATATTGGATAAATGAATTAAAGACGAAATAACGATCAAACCATTTATGATGTTATGGCCAAGCCTTAATTTAGATTGAACAGTGACCTCGTCCTCGACCGGACCCTCGGTTTGAGCCCAGTCGTGAGTGAAAAACAGAATAATTGAACAAGAACTTTAACAGTAGCTAAAAGACAAAAAATAAACTTGTACTGCTTTGATTTGCGTGTTACAATGTGTCTTACAAAAGAAAAAATTTTCCGTCATATAGTAGGAGAGTTTCATCCCTAGTATAAGTATAAAAAAGATAAAAATCTTCCTTTCCAAGTAATTACTGATCCATAATCCACATTGAGAAAGATCTGCGCCGTGATAGCTGTTTGGGTGACGAGCGCAAAACACACATTTAAATTATGCTCGCTAATCAAAGATAGTATAGTATAATATCTTATCCACATGGATTGATTTAAATAGTATTCTTGTAGTTTCTAGCTTGATTGCTATTCAACAGGATCAAAAATTAAGATTTATATGGTAACTAATTAAAACTAACTAAGAATCTAAGATATCGACTAGTTACTATCGAGATAAGGAATAAGCAAATAAGGTTATCAATGAGGAAAGATAGGGCTTTGACAGGATATGTGCAATTGTTCGGTATCTAACTCTAAATAATTCACTTCTAACGTTCAAGCGAGTCTCTCAAATTCACTCGATTATTAGTTCAAACGTTAAGCAGAAACTCCTCTCTCTATTAAGTTTTTACCTCACGAGATGAACCAAATTAAGCACTGTGAAGATATGCAAGAATGCGTAGTGAATTGGTCTTTAGGAAAATCTCTTTCGATTATTCTCCTAACTAGGTTTAATCAATGATTTAACTACCCTATTTCGATTACTTAGAAGAATTTATAAACTCAACCAACAATATAATGCAAAGTTATCACAAGTTATGCTGTAATGACCCAACCTGTCATTTTAAGAATTAACGCCCTATTCCCCTATTAACTGCATTACCCGTGTTTGTTTCTGCTATTGTGAGTTGCCGAGAGGATTCATTTTGTGTTTCAGAGTGTTTTGGGATACTTTGTCCCTAAATGAGAGTTTTAGCTTTAGAATTTGGACCATAGTCAGAGCAGTGTGAAGACGGCCTCGGAATGGAATTCCATTAATTCTGTTAGCTCCGTTGGGTGATTTCGGTCTTAGGGGTGTGTTCGGATTGTATTTTGGAGGTCCGTAGCTTAATTAGGCTTGAAATGCCAAAAGTCGAATTTTTGAAGTTTCTAGTTCGATAGTGAGATTTTGATATCGGGGTCGGAATAGAATTCGGGAAGTTGGAGTAGGTCCTTCATGTCATTTGGGACGTGTGTGCTAAATTTCAGGTAATTCAGATGAGGTTTGATAGATTTTTGATCAAAAGCGGAAATTTGAAGTTTTAGAATCCTTAGGCTTGAATCCAGGGTGTTTTGATGATTCGATGTTATTTTGAGTGTTCTAAAGGTTGGAACAAGTTTGAATAGTGGTATATGACTTGTTTGTATTTTTGGTTGATGTCCCGGGGACCTCGGGATGATTTCAGAGGGTTGTCGGAAGAATTGGAAGCTGTTTGGAGTAGCTTCAGCTGTTGATCTTCTGTCATAACTGCACCTGCAGTTGGGGAACGCAGGTGCGGAGCCGTAGAAGCGGCGTTGGCGTCGCAGAAGCGACGCCGCATCTGCGGAAGGGAGGTTGCAGGTGCGGAAATCCTTGTTTAATGGAAATTCGCAGGTGCGACTTGGTCTACGCAGAAGCGGGACCGCATGTGCGGTCCCAGAGCCGCAGATACGGTTTCACTGGTCAGAAAATTTAAAGAATCGAGGGTTAAGTTTCAAAACTTTAGAAATTTATTTGGGAGCTCGGGATTTGCGATTTTGGAAGAGATTTTCACCTGGGTTTTTTGGGTAAATAATTCTTACTCGGTTTTGATTAATTTCCACGAATCTATGATTAAATTCATCCTTTAAATTCGAATTTGGGTGAAAGTTTGAAGAAAAATTGGAAAAGTTCTTACGCCTAATTTGGAGTTTTGATCAAGATTTTGATGTCGGATTGGAGTAAGTTTTGTATATATGAACTCGTGAGAGTGTGAGGACTCCGAATTCGTAAATCTTTCCCAATTTTGAGACGTGGGCCCGGGAGGCTTTTTGGGGCGATTTTCCTAACTTCGCGTATTAGCTTTGAATTAATAAGTTGAATTAGTTACTTGAAGTTATATTTACATTATGCAACTACTTTGAATAGATTTGGGCCATTTGGAGTCGGATACTCGTGGCAAGAACATTGTATTGAGTTGATTGAGTTGGTTCGAGGTAAGTGGTTTGCCTAACCTTGTGTGGGAGAACTCCCCTTAAGATTTGGTATTATTGATATATGAATTGCCTTGTACGTGAGGTGACGAGTGCGTATATGTGCTAATTGTTTAAAATCCGATTTTCATTAAGTAACTATTACTGTGTATTACTTCCCTGTTTACATTACTTGAAATTTAAGCCTACTGTTATGTACATGGTGAAATCAAAGGGCCTGATTTCCCACTAATAAGCCATCTTGGGGAAGTGCCTCGAGACCCCGAGGACATGAAGCCACAACTTAGTCCTCTCCTTCGGGGCTGGTCAAGGCCCGATTCGAGGCCAGGCGGAGGCCGAGGCCAGGACAAAGAGGGAAAGCTCCCAAGACACGTGGTTGAGTCCGACAGGGCCGGCCTATCCAGAGCCTACGCCGAGGCATCGCATCAAGCCATCCCATCTCCCTATTTTGTAATTAAATATACATGTATTTGTTATAGAGTTCCCCTTCTATATAAAGGGGACTCACCCTACCTTGTAAAAGGACAGATGTTTCTCCACTTCTCCAATAAGCAATAATCTCTCTCTCTCTCTCTCTCTTCTAAGTTAACTGTATTCTTCGACCCCGAGGTCGCCCTAGCATTTTATTATTCTTCATTTGTTCTTCGCCGTTTAGCTCAAGATTGATGGTATAAAGCCATGTATGCATATACTTATCTGTTATCCCGTTCCCGATTACCCTCGATAGGCCTGAGGTAGGCTCGAGGCCTGGCCCCGAGGTATCTGTTGGCTTGTCCTAAGCCCGGGAACATCCCTTACTGGTTCGATTACCGCTTTGGCTAGCTCGATCTTTACTTTTTTACTCCATGTTTAGTACTAATCACCCTTTCAAACTAGCTCGCGAATAGATCACGTATTTTTAGAATCCTATTTACAAATTTAATTGTTGGTACCATTTTCACGGTAAACAGTTTGGCGCCCACCGTGGGGCTAAAAATAATAGTGATTATTTTCTTGCTAGTTTCGTAACTTAAACGCACGATACCTCTCACACTTTTTCTTGCCCAAGACCTTTCGATTTCAGGTTAATGGTCAACTCAATAAGGGAAATCGAGGACGATAACCCCACAAATCGCAAGGAAAACAATGTGGCCATCCTAACGGCTAGCGCGATACCGCAGGACCTCGGTAATGCATCCAGATCGGTCCGAGTGGATACAGATTCATACGCTGCACAGCGGGGTAAGTAAGTATTGCACTTTGACGGCGACACACAATACGCTAACCGACAGGAAACCGAAAAAATCCCAACCCCGGTAGAACAGGAAGTTGATCTTCGTGTTATTTTTGAAATGTTGCAGGAACAACGTTTGGCTATCTCTCAGCTGTAGAGCCCCCTGGAGACTCTTGGGCCGATAACACCCAAAATATCTACTCGCCCCGAGCCAGTATCAAAGGTATCGGGCAACGATGAACCAACGACCTATCCTATAATGGTAAGGATGCTAGAGGACATTATCGAAAAGATCGACTCATGCTCGCGAAGACTCCTAAAACAACCATCTCCCAGAGATAAGCTCCCAGGACCCATTTCGCGGAAGTCAGAAACAACAAAATTCCCCGGGAGTAACAGGACCCCAAGTCCTCACAAGTACATCACCACTCACGCATGCCCATTTGGGAACGACGACCTCCAAAATGGAGAACTCGGGCCCATCTCGATGAGGGGATTTGAAGAAATTCCCCCGGAAGAGACCACGCCGTGGTATCATTGTTCGACATCTAATCTTGGGGACCCGCTCACCGTACTAACACGATCTGTGGAAGCACATGCCAACACTATTAAAATAATTCCAAAAGGGCTCAATGCACCGAAGGCCGAGAGAAGAAGAAGAAATAAAATATCACGGGAAGCTGCACCCCGCTATCCGACAAGACAAACAAGACCACTCCCAGTCCCGAAAAGTAGGGTGGCACGGGCCTGCGCCCAAAACCCAAACAAAGCATACCTGGCAGCTCCGAAGCAATTCGAGCGAAGCTTAGTCGAATATCCGGTCATGGCTTGGTCACATACCAGCAACCAACACCGGACACAAGTCAAAACCGGGGGTAACCCTAGAGAAACCCTCACTGGATCGGCATATCCAGGCAGATCCCCAACAGAGAAGCCGACACTGAACGAACAGAGCCATTATCCACATGGCACAAACGGAAGAAATGATCCGAGGCACATCGCATCTCGCGACAACAAGGCGGGGGCCCGAAGACGACACCTTCGAGGAACCTCCAATGATACCAGATTCAACGAAATGAAACCGGCAAGGAAACCTCGCCCGATAAAGTTCAACTTCAATGTTGCAGTTCCAAGCATAGTGGTCACCATAAGTAAAGCCAAAAACTCCGGGTGGCTCGGACCTATTCGACCAAAATCCCTCCAAGGAAACCATGGCCCACCACGAGAATCACGAAATGATCGGAGTTACATACCCAAGAGAGCAGCAACTACACCATCCAACAAAGGTGACCACAAAGCATCGCCAAGAAAGCAAACCCAAATCCAGCTCAACGGACAAGGGGAAATCAAACAAAGCAGAGCCGGCAAGCTGAGGCATACCATCACGACAGTTAAAAGATGGCGGCACCCTACTAAGATCTGTAGAATGTAGAATGCAAGTGCCCGTCGCCAGAAGGGGACGATCTTGGGGAGTATTCCCCAAGGACACCCTCTCGCTTGAGGAAAAAGGACGCCGAGACTCCACCTCGGCATCACATTAATGTATTGGTAATACTTTTTTTCGTTCGAGCTCAGTTTCAAATAAAACATACATTAATGACTACAGGTATATCATCCAAAGTCGTATCGACAATGTCGGGCCAAAGCCAATAGGACAGTCCAGACCAATTACGCCCTCGTGCCGGACTGCTAATATGTCCCCAATGGCGGTTTCCACAACATCCAAATTGCTCCCCCTGCGCGGCCCACCCGAGCTCGGGCTAATACATCGAGTGATGAGGGATATAGATGCTTTGTACAAACAATGGTGAATACGTCCCCCGGGACGCAACCCCGGCCCTACTCCTCCAAGGGTGTGAAACTCCATGATAGACGCGGAGCCAAAGCATCTGGATACAAGCGACATAAGAATATTCCTCACCTTACGCCCATGGTCGGCATTACCCTCAAATGAGGTCACAAGGTAAGAGCACTCACGTCTTCGACTCGGCTTAGCCGGACGAGGAATACGGCTACCGAAGGCCATACTCCCAGGAACGTAGCATACTTTTTTCATTTCCCTTTTTCTTTTCTTGTTGCTAATATGTATGCAGGTAGGCAGCCAAGGCATTCAGTGGTTCTGGATCCCGTTCGAGGATCCGCGGCCGCCATGGGGCCGCCTGGCATTCTTTCCTCGATCGGGTTTCTATCGGAAAGAGGGTTTCGCCAACAAGATTATTAGCAGGACTACATGTCCCCAGGGAATGGACCCAACAAGTCCGCGATCTCTCTCTCTATTTTCCAATATGGAACCATACAAGCACATGTGATAATCAGGAGGGTCACACCCATGTAGACCAGACTCACAACAATAGAACAAATATGTACTTTACAACTTATATTTTTTCCAAGAAATAAAGAGTATTTTCCGAGCATTCAACGCCTCGAAGAAAAATGTTTCGGCTTATCCTCAGCAAAAAATCTTCAAATACGTCCCAAAACGCTTGGAGACTTAATCAATTCGGCACCCTCACGACCCCAGGGTCGAGGTCCCAGGCTCACAAAGCCCTCGCGATATGGCCCCAAGACTACAAAAGGCGATATTCAGGCCTAGAATGATCCGATATATTCGGAGACTAACCATGAGCAGTTCGATAACTTGCACGACCCTAGGGTTGGAACTCCAGGCTCATCAAGCCTCCGAAAAATAGCTCCGAGCTCACGAGAAGTTGTTTTCAAGCAAACTCGATAACTCGAAGATTGTCGCCAATCGCTAGAAAATCCGAAATTGTAAGACCCTAACGGGCAGCCTCATCAAAACTAGATCTATTCTCCACAAACTGTAAGACCTCAACAGTCATGACAAACTGTAAGACCTCAATAGGCATGACAAACTGTAAGACCTCAACAGGCATGATAAAATTGTAAGACCTCAACAAGCATGAAAATCCCGATATTTTAGGCTATACGTCGCATTTGTAAGAATCCCTAAAGGGCATACCCTCGACATAGACGCGTAAACTATCACTAAGGGATAAAAAATGGCTACGGCCAAATGCACAAGACTACATTCAAAACGGCTGACACAACCCAAAAAACACAACTCGGGGACGCTCGACTATCGTTAAAAAATCTTCTGAAACTACTTCGGAAAGAATCGGTGCTTCCCTCCACAGGCAAAAACGAGCCCGACAATGTCGGCTCCAAAAAATACAGAGCATTGATCTACTCAACCTATGAGATATGAACCTTATGAGGTGCTTGAATCATCGCCGACAACGACTTGAAATCGAGGTTCTTCTGGAACTGACGACGGGTCAGGCAAAATATTACAAAAAGACCTTAATAAGCGGATACAAAGCCTACAAAAAGCCTCTGGGGCTTACATCAAACAGTGTAAGTGCCATTGTCGCTGGCTAAGAAAAGCCTCCGGGCCTTACACCGAAAGGTCTCTACGACCATCAGCTTGAAAATTGACAACTTAAGGATTAAAGTGAGCTCGAATCGTAATCCGATTTGGAGTCCGGATCCAAAATAGTTAAACTAAGCAAAGCCTCCCGTCCTCAAATCAAAAGTTCCCTGCGACCAAATAGCATAAGTGCCATTATCGCCAGCCAAGAAAAGCCTCCGGGCCCCATATCGAAAGGTCTTTACGACCAAACAACGTAAGTGCCATCATCGCCAACTAAAGCATGCCTCTGGACCTCAGACCGAAAAGTCTCGATGACTAAGCTACAGAAAGGCCACCACCACTGGTCGAAAGCTCAAATAAGATTCAAGGGTCAATTACAGCTTGAATCACAATGCGACTCGGGGACTGGACCCAGAAGATCATTAAGTGCCCAAGGGCGGGAAGCAAAAAGCACTATCGCCAACTGGAACCTCCGAAATAATCAAAGGCTAATTGCAGCTCGAATCACGACATGATTCAGAGACTGGACCCAAGGATTATAGCACGACCGGAGGTACGACACAAAGACCATTGTCTCCTGACTCGGAGACTTGCTCCAGGAAAATTACCAAACGCCCAAAGGCAGAGAATGAAAATCATTATCGCTAGCCCAAACGGGTTCGAAAGTAAGATAGGCTCGAGTCAGGATCCCGACTCAGAGACTGAACCTAAAACTCATCAAAAAATACAAGCCTAAAGGATACTCTAGGATTGAATCAGTCCGGTGGAAAAACTCCAGTGATTAGAAACACAAAAATTACAAATTACAAGGCTCCCCCTTCTTATTATTATATATCAATTACAGGGCACAATCTCAACCTGCATCGTATGGTGGGATATATATATACATATACATGGCAAAGAAGGCATGGAATGTTCATTCCCCCTTTATTTTCCTTTTTTGGCAGCCACGACCCATCGACCTCCTTCTCATCATCAGATATCAGGAACTTGGCATCAAAACTCTGCTCCCTTGGCGCAGTCAATCTCTTCCGAGGGATCAAAGCCTCTGGCGTGAATCTCCGCGAGATTCCCCTTATCTACATATTCCCCGCTACTGCCTACGCAATCAAGGTCCCTCTCCAGCTCGGCCCCAACAAATAAAGTAAGCCACTATCTTTTGCTCCGGCCCATCAAAAACAATAAAGGTATCAAAGAAACAAAACTCCAAACTCTTTTCTCGTATAAATATATATATATATATATATCATGCACATCTGCAGGCACCCCGCGACCGTATCGAAAACAAAATGGTCAAGTCTACTCCCCACGCCAAAAGGAATACAGCTTGTCAAAGTGCGTCTTCTACGACCTCAGCAAACGAAAATCAAGCTCCGCGATTGTCTCCCTGGCCCGGGTCAATTCCTCCGGGAAAAGGATCCCCCTGCACCGACCTAATCAGGATACTCCTCGGTGAAGGCCATAAAGTAGTTACCCTTCAACCATTGGGCCACCCAGTCGAAGGCTATATCGGCTTATCCAATTCGCCTGATGTACCTCGAGACACTTGAAGACGGAGCCCGAGAACAATTCAATAGCGAATATGCCTGAAAAGATGAACCTAAGTGACACTATCAATGTGCCATCAGCGGTCAAGACAAATCCCCAGGCCACGCACCCGCAAAATCGCTTCGAAGCACAAAATGTCACCACCTTCCGCCCACAAAGGCAGACAGGAGCCGGAGGACCTACCGAAGCTCGAGCCATGATGCAGCTCGGAGACTAATTCCAAAACCGATCTACACGATCGAGAGCAGCGACAGAATAAATATACGAAAGGAACAAAAGCCTTAAAATTATTCTTATATTACATGCAAAAACATTTTCCACCTACAGGCATGCCCCGCACGCTAGAAAAAAGGTTACATAACGATAGAACCTCTATTTTTTGCCAAAAGGGCTACAACCTATCAACATCTCCCTTTGCAACGCCCACGAGGAGTGACCAAGCGTCGTGCTCGTCCGCTCTTGCTTGAGCCAATTCCTTCGATAAAGTAAAACCTCTCTCTCCAACCTCCTCGAACACTCTTCTCCGGGATCGGAACCGAACATACTCCTCGATCCTCTTCTCATGATCAAGGGCTTGCCTCAACTCAGATTGGGCATCAGCAGCCTCCTTTATGCAAATCACCATCTCATGATCTGCCCTGGTTCAGCTTAATGTCGCTTCCCCTCGGACATCGATTATCTCAGCCCTGACCTTTGGGAGATCAGACTCAAGTCTCTCAATCATATCCGCCTAAACTTTGGCGTTATCATGGGGAAAGTTGGGTTGGACCTCGAAGGCAGGGATCCTAGCCAAGGAACTCATCTCCTCTAGAGCTTGAGCCAGCACTCGAGCCCCTAGCTCCCCGCAAGAAATTCTGGCACGGACGTCATCACCCTTAAGGTACTCCGAAACCTCCACTTTTTACTACAACTAATATAGTAAAAAGAAAGGGAAAACTAGCCCTAAGGGCGAAAAGGGACAAAGCATGCACTGCAAGTCGCCTGCTCCACCAGACAGAATTTTGCAGATCAAGCCTGGAACTATCCAAGGCTTGGGTCCTAAATGTACCAGCCCGGGTCTGAGTCCATCATGAGCCTACGAATGGAAGTTTCAAGTACAAGAAAGAGAACATGAGAACACCCCCCGGGGGACATATCTTTATCTCTCCAAGAAAGTGATAGAGGGTTTTGAGGGAGCAACGCTAGCGGCCAATACCGGAAGGTATGATTCACCCGGAGTCCGACATGTGCCTTCCCCAAATAAATGACCATTGGCGGCAGACTCCGACTACCCCTTAAAATAGGTGCAGGTAGCTTCACATTACATTTAAGGCAACAACAAATTCAAAAAGCAACCGAGGGGCATCGGCCCTCAGCACCACCTTTAGTACCAGAGCTAGAGTCAGCCCCTGTGACCCCAGAAGAACCGGCCCCGGACACAACGTGCTCGCTCAAAGGAGCCATTTGCTGAGAAACAGGTGCTCCAAGAAAAACAGACTCGGGCGATGCCCCGTCATAAAAAATACGAGCCCGACCAGCACTTCTAAAGTCTCATTCGCATTGTGGGCTCCGGTCCCTCTTATTACCTCCATCTCTCAGCCCGGGGGCCGACAACTCCATCTCATTTCCAGAAAAATGCTGCCTCGCCCCAAGAAACTACCCGATAGCGGCAAACAGTGAATCCAGCACAAATGAGATAGGAAAATTTTACCTCGGGTATACGCCATCAGGAGAAAAGCAACATATGCCCGTACCTTGATGTTCTGCTCCCCACCTGATGAACAAGATGCCATCTCCAGAGCGAAATCCTTCGATACCCGACCCGGGGAACTTCCTCCAACAGACGACAAAGATCGAACAACCACGCGAATTATCTCCATGATCGAGGCAACATTTCACATTGGAACCTCCGGCCGCGAAGAAGCAGGGCCATGATGAGCGCTATAGCGCCGATGCTATATGTAAGAAGTGCGTTCAGGATCACGATTCCCTCTCTAAGGGAGCAATTCCAGGAAGCTCCGATCTCTAAATCTCCATGAGGCCCCAAAGAAGTGCCCCACACATAGGCAAACTCATCAAACAGAAGCCAATCTTACACTCTTTGAAAGAGTTACCCACATTAAAATCAACAGGACCCACCGAGGCATCCAAAGATGACCTTCATCTGGGGTATTATTCCTGAAGGATCCAAAATTTGATGCAAGATCTCCAAACAAACCAGCAGGCGTCGACAAATCGAGCTTATCCGGTCGGTCCCTCATCAAGCCAAAGTACAACAAAAAAGAAAGCGGGAAAAGAGCCTTGCTAATCAACTGGAGACCAGAACAAGCTATCACGACAAGCTATAACGGCCCATAAACAAAGCAAACAAGCACCAAAGGTTCGAAGCAGTGCCTGAGTGTAGGCAACTCCTCAACAAAAAATCTATGTCGTACGTATCTAAAGGAAGCTGTCCGCATCGAAAATCAAAGGGGACCCCCCTGTACCCGAAGCTGGCCTTCATTTAGGATAACATCCTCGAAGGCCCCAAAATTCGACACATTATCTCCATACAATTCGAAGGGCCCTGACAGCCCGGTTCCATCTGATCAATCCAGGATTGCCCCAAGGTATAACGATGGCCTCAAAAGAGAGCCATGTCGATCAGTCTAGGAGAGGACATGATGCTCACATCCAAGTCAAATATCAGCAGTCAAGAAGTAAAAGAAGGCATTCAAAGGGCCTCGAGGGGTATGGACACATACCATTACTAGGCAAAATTCAAAAGCAGAAGTCAAAGGAATATATTCATGTTCACAAAAGTCTATGTACAATGGCCCCCGAGGGGTCATGGCATACGTTTGCAAAAGGCCACGAAGGGTCTCTACACAAAAGTAAAGAAGATGACAAGAAGGGCCCATCATCTCCCCATCTTCTACTTCACGGTTGCCTTTGTGCAGGGCGGTGACCAAGGTAATCGGGATGATATCCCGGTTCGAAGATTCTGAGGTTTTAAACGTCTGTTGCGCTCTTTTCATTTGATCGGATTTTTTTATCCCGAAATGGGTTTTTTTACCGGTAGAGGTTTTTAACGAGGCAACGTCGACACTCTTCCCAGGAAGGCTCTAGCAATCCTACGGGACTTTTATAACCGGACCGCTACCGCAAAATGATAGAGTATTGAGCATGAATCTATAAGATATGCCATCTATCACAAAAGATTGCGCCATGGTTCAAATCGTCAGTGTAATGTCGCTATTTGGAGCTCGAGGAGTCAATGGTCATAGTCGTTTCACATCGCTTCATTCTGAGAAACGTGGAGACTATCTGTACGTGGTGAAATCAGAGGGCCTGATTTCTCACTAATAAGCCATCTCAAGGAAGTGCCTCGAGACCCCGATGACATAAAGCCATATCTTAGTCCTCTCCCTCGGGACTCATCAAGGCCCGATTCTAGGCCATGCGGAGGCCGAGACCAGGACAAAGAGGTGAAGCTCCCAAGACACGCGGCTGAGTTTGATAGGGCCGACCTATCCAGAGCCTACGCTGAGGCATCACATCAAGCCATCCCATCTCTGTATTTTGTCATTAAATATACATGTATTTGTAACTGAGTTCCCCTCCTATATAAAGGGGACTCACCCTACCTTGTAAAAGTACGGATGTTGCTCCACTTATCCAATAAGCAATAGTATCTCTCTCTCTCTCTTTCTTCTAAGTTAACTGTGTTCTTCAACCCTGAGGTCGCCCTAGCATTTTATTGTTCTTCATTTGTTCTTCGCTGTTTAGCTCAAGATTGATGGTATAAAGCCTTATATGCATATACTTATCTGTTATCCCCTTCTCGATTATACTCGATAAGGCTACCTTCGATAGGCCCGAGGTAGGCTCGAGGCCTGGCCCTGAGGTATCTATTGGCTTATCCTAAGCCCGGGAACATCCCTTACTGGTTCGATTACCGCTTTGGCTAGCTCGATCTTTACTGTTTTACTCCATGTTTAGTACTAATCGCCATTTCAAACTAGCTCGGGAATAGATCACATATTTTTAGAATCCCATTTACAAATTTAATTGTTGTTACCATTTTCACAGTAAACATGTTAGCTTAGGAAAGCATGTCTAACTGATTCAATTGCTTTACTTGCTCAAACTGCTAATTTGAATTCTCTACAGCAAGCTAGGCTAGAAATACCGATTTTACCTTGGTATAAATTTGATTGAATTGGATATTCTTCGTATTGCTGCTGTGTGTTTACTTTGGGACTACGGGCGATATCCCGGGAGATCCCCCTTGCCTGTTTATTTGGGACTACAGATGTGGTATTCCGGGAGATCCCCCTATGCATTTACATTAGAACTACGAGACTACACATGGTAGATATACTCAGTACTAAGTATTTACATTTGGGACTGTGAATGTGGTATTCCAGGAGATCCCATGCGCATTATGAGTTGGACTACGGGACGACACCCGAGAGATCCACTAAATATTTATATTTGGAACTATTGGACGGTATCCTGGGAGATCCCCAGTTGTTATCTTTGTGTTGAGTGTATTCCTTCTATGATTAATTATCTCTGTTGTAGTTGTTGCTACTCTTATTACCCTGTGTTACTTTAATACTACTTCTTTTCCTTATATATTATTGTATATGACTGGTAAGGCCTTGACCTTCGTTGTTACTACTCGATCGAGGTTAGAGCTGGCACTTACTGGGTACCGCTGTGGTGTACTCATGCCCTTTCCTGCACATGTTTTTCGTGTGCATATCCAGATACTTTGACTCAACCCTACTACCCTTGAGGAAAGGCGATTCTCCATAGACTTCGAGGTATATCTGCCACATCCATTGAATGGGGAGTTCCTTTACATTCCCTCTACTAGTGATAGCTTTTCTATCTTTTCTTTTGATTTAGATATTCTGGAGTTAGAGCATTTTGTTATATTCATAGCTTGTGATTCATGGGATTACGGGTTTTGGGAGTTGTTTGGTTTTTGAGATCTTGTATTGTATATGCCAAGCGGCATCTTAAACACTTTTATATTTGTTATCTTTGGTTTTATATTAGTTTTCCACATATGTTTCTGTTTTCCAAAATTGTTAGGCTTACCTAGTCGTAGGGACTAGATGCCGTCACGACGTGTTCACGGAGGGCGAATTGTGGTCATGACAAGTTGGTATCACAACTCTAGGTTCATAGGAGTCATGAATAACAACCCGTTTTATTAGAGTCTCATGGATCGGTACAGAGGTGTCTGTACTTATCTATGAGAGGCTGTGCAACTGTTAAGAAAATTTCTCTTCATTTGAATTCCTTGTCATGCGAGATTTTTTTGGTATCAAAATTCTAAACTTCTATCTTCTATTCTCTCACAGATGGTGAGGACACATGCTACTGGAGCTGACCAGGCACCCGCGCCCCCTGCGAGAGCCGTCAGAGGTCAGGGTCGGGGTAGGGGCCGAGGACGCGCACGTGGTGGAGCCAGAACACCCAAGCGAGCTGCTACCGAGGAGCCACCAACAATTCTAGCTGGAGCCCAGCCACCTGATTCGTCTACTTCTACTACTACTCCAGCTCTCCAAGAGACTCTTGCTCAGTTTTATGAGTATGTACACCACTCTAGCCCAGGAAGGGTTGCTTCCCCTTGCTGCATCCACATCCCAGTCCTGGGGAGGAGTGCAGACTCCTTCCACCCGCACTCTTGAGCAGCGAGTGCATGTTAACCATGTCCCAGAGATTATACCGGCACAACTTGTAGCTCTAGCTCTACCCGAGGAGAGGGTAGTAGCTTCAGAGGTGGAGCAGAAGTGGATTCAGAGGTTCAAGAAGTATCAGCCTCCTATATTCACTGGACTAGCATCAGATGATGCTCTGGGATTTCTAGAGAAGTGCTACCGTATCATTCGTACCATGTGTATATTAGTATCGAGCGGGGGTTTTTTTACTACCTTCCTGCTTCGAGGACCCGCGTATCAGTGGTAGTGCGCTTATGAGTTAGATAGTCCATATGAGGTAGCTTCCCTGACTTGGACTCAGTTTTCAGATATGTTCACGAGAGAGTATGTTCCCTAGAGCCTTAGGGACGCATGGCACGCAGAGTTTGAGCATTTGCGCCAGGGAACTATGACCATCTTGGAGTATGCTGTCCATTTTACTGACTTGGATAGACATGCACCGACTTTGGTTTCTACTGTTTGCGAGAAGGTTCGCCGGTTTATTGAGGGGCTCATTTTCAGTATCAGGTCTAGTATGGCTCGGGAGTTGGAAATGGACATTTCTTATCAGCAAGTGGTGAGCATTGCTAGGAGAGTGGAGGGTTTAAATGCTCGGGATATAGGGCAGAGAGACGCCAAGAGGTCTCGAGAGTCGAGCCATTATTTTGGTGCTCTTGCCCTAGCTTCAGCTCGTCATGGTAGGGGTTATATGCATCACCCTATTCATTCAACTCTTTCAACAGACAGTGGTATTCCAGCCCCTCCTAGGCCTCAATAGCCTTATTATGCACCTCCAGTATCCAGTGCACCTCCTGTACGAGGTGCTTCCAGTGGCCAGTCCAACAAACCTGGCCCGAGCCAGTCACAACCACCCCATCATCCTAGATCTTATTTTGAGTGTGGTGACATACGCCATGTGGTGAGGGATTGCTCTATACTTGGGAGGGGTGCACCTCTACAGACTTCTTAGCCACAGCGCTCCCCGTAGAGTTCTCAAGCTATGATCACAACACCAGTTGCTACCCCACCTGCTCAGCCAGCTAGAGGTGGAGGTTGGGGAGGTCGAGGTCGCCCTAGAGGGGGAGTCCAGGACAAATACTATGCCCTTCCTGCCTGTACTGAGGCTGTCGCCTCCAGTTTTGTCATCACAGGTATTATCCTGGTTTGTCATAGAGATGCATCTATTTTATTTGATCCTGTCTCTACTTATTATTATGTGTCCTATTATTTTGCCCCGCATTTAGGCATATCTCGAGATTCTTTGAGTTCTCCTATTTATGTTTCTACTCCTATTGGGGATTCTCTTGTTGTGGACTGCGTTTATCGGTCGTCTTTGATTACTCTTAGTGGTTTTGAGACCAGAGCCGATTTGTTATTGCTCAGCATGGTAGACTTTGATGTTATTCTGGGCATGGACTGGTTTTCGGCCCATTATGCTATTCTTGATTGTCACGCAAAAACCATGACACTGGCTGTGCCAGGTGTACCTTAGATTATACTTCCAGTAGAGTTATTTCGTTCCTTAAAGATCAACTTATGGTTGAGAAGGGGTATGACACGTATCTAGCTTATGCGAGAGATTTCAGTATTGACACCCTATAGTCGATCTAATCTAGTAGTTCGAGATTTCTCTGATGTGTTTCCAGCTGATTTTTCGGGCATGCATCCCGATAGAGATATTGATTTTAGCATTGATCTGTTACCCAGCACTCAGCCCATTTCTATTCCTCCGTACTGTATGGCTCCTCCTGAGTTGAAGGAGTAAAAGGAGCATTTACAGGAATTGCTTGATAAGGGTTTCATTCGGCCCAGTGTATCACCGTGGGATGCTCTTGTCTTATTTGTGAATAAGAAGGATGGTTCTATACGTATTGTATTGATTATTTCCAGTTGAACAAGGTTACAATGAAGAATCGTTATTCTTTGCCTCTTATTGATGACCTGTTTGATCAATTACAGGGTGCTCGTGTGTTTTCTAAGATTGACTTACGTTCAGGCTATCATCAGTTGAAGATTTGGGAGCCAGATATCCTGAAGACTGCCTTTAGGACTCGCTATGGTCATTACGAGTTCCTTGTTATGTCATTTGGGCTGACCAATGCCCCAACAGTCTTCATGCATTTGATGCATAACATATTCCGGCCATATCTTGACTCATTCGTCATTGTCTTTATTGATGACATTCTGGCATACTACTAGTTTTGGGAAAACCATGAGCATCACCTAAGGACATTGCTTCAAACTTTTAGGGAGAAGAAGTTATATGCTATGTTCTCGAAATGTGAGATTTGGTTGGATTCCGTGGAATTATTGGGCCACATGGTATCTAGTGAGGTGATAAAGGTGGATCCGAGGAAAGTGGAAGCAATGCAGAGTTAGCCCAGACCATCCTTAGCTATAGAGATCCGTAGTTTTCTTGGCTTGGCGGGTTATTACCTTTGATTTGTTCTGAGGTTTTCATCCATTGCAGCATCTATTACTAGGCTAACCCAGAAGGGTGCTCCGTTCCACTGGACGGAAGAGTGTGAGGAGAGCTTTCAGAAGCTCAAGACATCTTTGACCACAACTCCACTTTTGATATTTCCTTCCGGTTCGGGGTCTTATACTGTCTATTGTGATGCCTCGAGGATTGGACTTGGAGCGGTATTGATGTAGGACGGTAGGGTGATTGCCTACACGTGCAAACAATTGAAAGTGCATGGGAAGAACTATCCTGTCCATGATCTTGAGTTAGCTGCTATTGTTCATGCCTTGAAGAATTGGAGTCATTATTTGTATAGTGTGCCTTGTGAGATTTATATTGATCACCAGAGTTTGCAACATTTGTTCAAGCTAAAGGACCTTAATTTGTGCTAGAGGAGGTGTTTAGAGCTACTGAAGAACTATGATATCACTATTTTGTATCATCTGGGCAATGCCAATATAGGGGCCGATGCCTTGAGTCATCAGGTGGAGAGTTTGGGGAGTTTGGCTTATTTACCAGCAGCGGAGTGGCCCATGGCAATGGATGTTCAGGCCCTAGCCGCCTAGTTTGTGAGATTCAATGGAGCCCAGTCGGGTCCTTGCTTGTGTGGATTCTCGGTCTTCCTTGTTTGATCGTATCCAGGAGTGTCAATTTGATGACCCTCATTTTCTTGTCCTCAAGGACAAGGTACTACGAGGTGATGCCAGAGATGTGACCATTGGTGATGATGGGGCACTGAGGATGCATGGTCGGTTTTGCGTACCTAATGTTGATGGGCTTCGAGACTTAATTCTAGAGGAGATCCATAGTTCGCGGCATTCCATCCATCCGGGTGCCGCGAAGATTTATCAGGATTTGAGATTGTACTATTGGTAGAGGCAGATGAAGAAGGATATAGTTGGGTTTGTAGCTCGGTGCCTCAATTGTCAGCAGGTAAAGTATAAGCACCAGAGAGCGGGTGGATTGATTAAGCAAATAGAGATTCGGGAGTGGAAGTGGGAACGGATCACCATAGATTTCGTACTTGGGCTTCCACGGACTTTGAGGAAGTTTGATGCCATTTTGGAGATTGTGGATCGGCTGATCGCACATTTCATCCCTATGTGTACCACCTATTCTTCGGAGCGGTTAGCGGAGATTTTTATCCGGGAGATTATCCGTCTGCACGGTATTCAAGTTTCCATTATTTCAAATAGAGGTACTCAGTTCACATCACGATTTTGGAGGGCCGTACAGTATAAGGTGGGCACTCGAGTAGACTTGAGCACAATATTTCACCCCCAGACGGACGGACAGTCCGAGTGCACTATTTAGATTCGTGAGGATATGCTCCGTGCGTGTGTGATGGAGTTTGGAGGTTCTTGGGATCAGTTCTTACCCCTAGCTGAGTTTTCTTACAACAACAACTATCAATCCAGCATTCAGATGGCACCGTACGAGACCTTGTATGGTAGGTGGTGTAGATCCCCGGTGGGTTGGTACGAGCCGGGAGAGGCTGGATTATTGGGCACAAACTTGATACAAGATGCTTTGGAGAAGGTTAAGGTGATTCAGGATAGACTCCATGCATCCTAATCTAGACAGAAGAGTTACGCGGATCGGAAGGTTCGTGATGTTTCCTATATGGTTGGAGACGGGTCTTGCTACGGGTTTCACCTATGAAGGGCGTCATAAGATTTGGGAAGAAAGGAAAATTGAGTCTGAGGTTTATTACGCCTTTTGAGATATTGCGGCGTATTGGGGAGGTTGTTTATGAGCTTGCCTTACCTCCCAGCTTAGTAGGAGTTCATCTGGTATTTCATGTTTCGATGCTCCGGAGATATCACGGTGATCCGTCGCATGTGTTGGATTTTAGTTTAGTCCAGTTGGACAAGGATGTATCTTACTTTGGGGAGCAGTGACGATATTGGACAGGCAGGTTCGGAAGCTGAGGTCAAAGAACATTGTATCAGTGAAGGTTAGTGGTGGGGTAACTCGATCGAGGAGGCGACTTGGCAGACCGAGCAGGATATGCATAGCCATTGCCCTCATCTTTTTACTACTTCAGGTATGTCTCTGTACTCGTTCAAGGATGAATGAATGTTTTAAGAGGGGGAGAATGTAACGACCTGGCCAGTGGTTTTAAGAATAAACCCCCCGTTCCCCTATTAACTGCATTCCCCGTGTTTGTTTCTGCTATTATGAGTTGCCGAGAGGATTTGTTTTGTGTTTCGGGGTGTTTTGGGACACTTAGTCCCTAAATTAGAGTTTTAGCTTTATAATTTGGACCGTAGTCGGAGAAGTGTGAAGACGGCCTCAGAATGAAATTCCGTCGATTCCGTTATCTCTGTTGGGTGATTTCGGGCTTAAGGGTGTGTTCAATTGTGTTTTGGAGGTCGTAGATTAATTAGGCTTGAAATGCCAAAAGTCAAAATTTTGAAGTTTTCGGTTCGATAGTGAGATTTTGATATTGGGGTCGGAGTGGGATTCCAGAAGTTTTAGTAGGTCCGTTATGTCTTTTGGGACGTGTGTGCAAAATTTCTGGTAATTCGGATGAGGTTTGATTGATTTGTTGATCAAAAATGGAAATTTGAAGTTTTGGAATCCTTAGGCTTGAATCCGAGGGTGTTTTGATGATTCGATCTTGTTTTGAGTGTTCCAAAGGTTAGCACAAGTTTGAATAGTAGTATATGACTTGGTCATATTTTTTGTTGAGGTCCCGGGGACCTCGAGATGATTTCGGATGGTTGTCAGAAGAATTGGAAGCTGTTTGGAGCAGCTTCAGCTGCTGATCTTCTATCATAACCACACCTGCAGTTGGGGAACGTCGGTGCAGAGCCGCAGAAGCGGCGTTGGCATCGCAAAAGCGAAAAAGAGGAGGGCCAGCAGGGACCGCAGAAGCGAGCGCTTCATCACAGAAGCGGCACTGCATCTGCGGAAAGGAGGTCGCATGTGCAAAAATCTTTGTTTAATGGAAAGTCGCAGGTGCGACTTGGTCTACGCAGAAGCAGGACCGCAGGTGTGGTCCCAGAGCCGCAAATGCGGTTTCACTGGTCAGAAAAGGGGCAGAATCGAGGGTTCAGTTTCAAAACCTTAGAAGTTGATTTGGGAGCTTGGGATTGGCAATTTTGGAAGAAATATTCACCTGGGTGTTTTGTGTAAGTAATTAGAATTACTCGGTTTTGATTAATTTCCGTGAATCTATGCTTAAATTCATCCTTTAAATTAGAATTAGGGGTGAAAGTTTGGAGAATAATTGGAAAAGTTCTTAGGCCTAATTTTTGAGTTTTGATCAAGATTTTGATGTCGGATTGGAGTAATTTTTGTATATATGAACTCGCGAGAGTGTGGGGATTCCGAATTCGTAATTTTTTTCGATTCCAAGACGTGGGCCCGTGAGGTTTTTTGGGGCAATTTTACTAATTTTGCATATTAGCTTCGAATTAATTAGTTGAATTAGTTACTTGAAGTTATATTTGCATTATGCAATTACTTTGAATAGATTTGGGCCATTTGGAGTCGGATACTCGTGGCAAGAATGTGGTAATGAGTTGATTGAGCTAGTTCGAGGTAAGTGGCTTGCCTAACCTTGTGTGGGGGAACTCCCATTAGGATTTGGTATTGTTGATATATGAAATGCCTTGTACGTGAGGTGACGAGTGCGTACATGAGCTAATTGTTGAAAATCCGATTTTCATTATGTAACTATTAATGTGTATTTCTTCCCTATTTACACTACTTGAAATTTAAGTCTACTGTTAGCTTAGGAAAGCATATCTAACTGATTCAATTGCTTTACTTGCTTAAACTGCTTATTTGAATTCTCCGCAGCATGCTGGGCTAGAAATACCTATTTTACCTTGGTATAGATTTGATTGAATTGGATATTCTTCGTGTTGCTGCTGTGTGTTTACTTTGGGACTACGGGCAATATCCTGGGAGATCTACCTTGCCTGTTTATTTGGGACTACGGATGTGGTATTCCGGGAGATCCCCTATGCATTATGAGGACTACGGGACGACACCCGAGAGATCTACTGGATTTTTATATTTGGGAATACAGGACGATATCCTAGGAGATCCCGGGTTGTTATCTCTGTGTTGAGCGGTATTCCTTCTGTGATTAATTGTCTCTATTGTAGTTGTTGCTACTCGTATTACCCTGTGTTACTTTAATACTACTTCTTTTCCTTATATATTATTGTATATGACTGGTAGGGCCATGACCTTCCTCGTCACTCTCGATCGAGGTTAGGCTTGGAACTTACTGGGTACCGCTGTGATGTACTCATGCCCTTTCCTGCACATATTTTTTGTGTGCAGATCCAGGTACTTCGACTCAGCCCTACTACCTGCTCGTCCTCGAGCAATCAAACTATACTTTTTTTATAGACACGACCTTTTTAATTAATTCTTCTAACTCATCACACCAAGAGTATTTAAAATAGACTAAGCACAAATGCGTAACATATTCACCTCAAGATTTGACTCACAAGTACCACACATTATCCACAACTCACCCACTTACTCTAACGCAGAGGTCACTGACATTACCTTTTCCTTCATGAATCAAGTGCTCTCACACAACAAAAGAGTAGTCCACACAATGAAATTTAAGAGCACTTAGGAACTCAAGATAGAAAAAATTCACTCACTCTTAGAAATAATATTCATATGCCACAAAAGATGCACCATAGGCTTGCCCGTAGTATATTACTCTACTAATCGAGCTCATTCAGTCTAGGATCAAGTAGGACTTTGTTTGGTTGTAATGTAGGTTGCGGGATGGGTAGGATACATTTAGATATAAGAGTGACTACACCTCCCTAAGCACTTTAATACATATACTTTAACATTCAAATCTCATACTTATGTCAACCAAACTCCGCCTTCACATCAATGTATTTTACCCCATACTTCTTTAACACAAGAACAATTACATCAAGAGTTACCACTTATTAAGGAATTTGTTTTTCCATAACAATACAACTTTTTTTCCCTTTTTATTCATGTGGCTCTTACTTTTTTAAAATAGTGCACCTTTCTCCTTATTTTATTAGTTCCACTCAAAAGCCAAACCAACCACCTAACACTTTAACTTTTACACAGCTCATAACAATTCAAGTGCTCGTGAGAGGTTAGAAGGTTCAAATAGATGGTTAATTCAAATAAATGGGTAAGGCTTGTAATGTGGTTGTCAAAGAAATAGGATTACATGCTCAAAGGGGTTAACTACGATACGTAACAATTAGGCGGATAAAATATACATATCTGGTACAAAGAAACGCCTATATCGCTTTCAAGACTGAACAAAACTACTATTTCGATTTGCAAACACACGAGGCAAGTTCTAGACATGAAATGCAATGCACAGAATACAACAAACCTCACACACACGTGGCACATAACTCACTCAATATTGGATCATCAATACACTCTAGTCAAAGCAGTTGAGCAAAGTTAAGAACATACAATTTAAGGTACTTATACAAGAGTCAAAAACTGAGCCTAAGCGTCACAACCAAAGGACTCACTATTCTCAAGGCATAACAAAGTCAAGAGATATTGCTTCAATTCAAAACACAACACAATGGATCCTACTCCAAAAAAACTAACTACACTCGGTTCAAACAAAATCCTTGGAAAAGAACCACGGCACAAAGAAAAACCAAGGGGTAATTGCTACACTATCTAACAAAAAAAATCTTTTTGTTTTTTTTTTCTTTAGACTTAAATCCCTCAAGAAAATTGTCTAATAGATCCATCATCGGGAAAAGTCCAATATTTTCTATTTAAAAAAAATATTCAATTAAACTAACATAACTAAAATAGCATAGAAAGACACCCAGACAATTTCCTCACCCTACACTTAAAATTATGCATTGTCCCCAATGCAGACCCATGCATACAAGAGGGTAAAAGAAACTCCCTGGTAGGCCAAAGGCCGAAGTACTAGCATCTCATGAGGTAATCAGACTTCTCCCAAGCTTGGTCCTTCGTGCGAGTACCTCACACTTAGTTCCAACCATTTGGTTTGTTGTTGCATCCTTCCAATAGATTTGCTTTCCATGTTTCTAGAAATAAAAAATCGACACTACAAGAATAATTCAATAAAAAATAAACAAAAAAATAAATAGATAAATAAAATAAACTAAATTAAAAATAAAACAATAAAGCTAGGCTGCCTTCCAACAAGAGCTTGATTTAACATCGCGGCACGACGTGAATCATTTTTTGCCTCCACCTCGAGCTTATGAATTGAACCCCAAGTTTTGATTCAAGCTTATGATTATGGTCATGGGGCGGTGGAATGAATCTAACTGGCCCAAGGAAATAATGTAGTATTCTGCACTCCTTGGCCTTTGTATGAGGTATGTAATCCTAACTTTCCAGCAAGAAGAATTCCAGAATATATGCACCTTGTTCCTCATTCCTTGACTCTTCAATTGGCTCGGATGACTGTATTGCGATATCATCATCCAAACATAATATGGAAAAATGCTTGGAGTGTGGACCAATGCGCTCAAACACATGAACTTCGAGACTTTCAACATCCTCAACATCATTCATACTAGAGTCAACTAAATTTGTATCTTCAATGTCCCTAGTTGACTCTAGTATTACTTTTTCAACATCAGCATCCTCAAATTCTAGCTGGATAGATTGTTGGTGTTCTACTCTGGCCTCTTCCTCTAGCTCATCCTCGTATTTTTTTAAATCCTCCAATATAATGGCAATTTCTGCAGCCAATTAATATTCATATTGGCTACTATCCACAATGCCAACTTGTTGCGCTTTACAAGGTTCAATTAATTTATTCGCTTGAGCCTCCAAGTTGTGAATAGTTGCCCCTTGACTTTGTACCCGCAGTTGTATATCATCATATTATTCCATAATGTA
This sequence comes from Nicotiana glauca, assembly GCA_026770625.1. NCBI lineage: Eukaryota > Viridiplantae > Streptophyta > Magnoliopsida > Solanales > Solanaceae > Nicotiana > Nicotiana glauca. The sequence goes on from MU772109.1 coordinate 111,537, forward strand.
CTTTAGCATATCCTCGATCTCTTTCAGGTCCTCATACCTGAGTTCTTTGTTCCTATTAACTTCACAAGAAAAAGAAGAACCATCAACCTAAGGGGTTGGGGGAATATAAGAAATATAAGCACAACCATGAAAGTGACCATCTTGACCAACACACAGATCGCACACATTCCACACATAAGATTGTGTTGGTGCACATAACTCGCTCTCGGGAATATTTTGATAATTTTGCCCAGGGTGGTTTCCTCCACTAAACGCATAAGAAGGATCAAAAGTAGAATTACCAACATCAAAACTCTCATAATTCCACGATGCCATGTTTCTCAAATTAATAAGTAAAAAAAAAAATACAAAAAATAAAAATAAAAGTTCAAACTTGAAACCTAGCAATATGTACACCTACAACTACACCGCTAGTCCCCGGCAACGGCGCCAAAATCAAAATTTGATCACGCCCGACTATGTCTTATAAAAAAGACTAAGCAATCGTTGCAAATATAATTCGGTTTACAAGTCTAGAGTCGAATCCCACAGAGAACTAAGGCTTAGCTATAGTTGTTCAATATCGCTAAGAAACACAAGCATAAACAATTTTCTAATTATAAAGATTATAATATTATTTTTATCTAATTAACTAACAAATATAGAAAGCCGTAAAACTATCAATTAACAAGGATAAGGATTGGAGACAAGATTAAAGAGGTCTAGAGTTATGATTTCCCCTATTGTCGGAATCCTTCCCGCTACATTTTCTATAAATTCGCCTAAGTATTCTCTACCGATCATGAGCGCTCCGAGTGTCGTAACTCTCTCCCTATTAATTACCACAGTTTACTAGATAGACTCTCCCGAGTTATGTTAGCTGGCTTTTATTATATCTTACTTAGATCGCACCCAAGATTTTGTTATCCCTAATCCCAGCTTTAAACCCTTGGTTATTGATTCCTCACATACGTCGGGAGTGATGTTGTTCAACAACTACCAAAATATGCACTCTCTCCTGAGTAATACATACTAAATAGATACAGCTAATTGAGGATCCTATCAATTAACTACAACAAAAACGTAGTTGAATAAATAGAGAAAATACTATGGCTCAATTATATAAAAACATAACAAGAATTTATCCTACAAAAGGTTCCATCAAAACCCTAGATAACAAATTAGCTATTCATAATAGTATGTAAAACTACAATACTAANGTTCAACAACTACCAAAATATGCACTCTCTCCTGAGTAATACATACTAAATAGATACAGCTAATTGAGGATCCTATCAATTAACTACAACAAAAACGTAGTTGAATAAATAGAGAAAATACTATGGCTCAATTATATAAAAACATAACAAGAATTTATCCTACAAAAGGTTCCATCAAAACCCAAGATAACAAATTAGCTATTCATAATAGTATGTAAAACTAAAATACTAAAAGTCATAACCAACAATGAAAAATAGGAAGAGGAAGAAAAAAACTCGTAGAAGAATTCCCCGCTTTGCTCCTATTGTGTCTCTGCCTCCTTAGGTCGAATCTGTGTCTCAAATCTTACCAACCTCCTCAAAATACCATTTTTCCATGTATATATACCAAGTATGGTTGGGCCCAAAAAATTATACCTTCTCTAATGTGAAAAAGGACAAGTTTCCAGGCCTGGACTAGCGCGGGCGCACTAGTGACCTTGCTAGTGGCCGCACATATTAACAAGTGCATTGCCTCAGTCTGTGTCAGGTCCGCGATTGCGGTTTAGACCATATTTTTCACCCTGTTTCGTTTAGAATTTGGAAAAATGTAAAACATTAAAGTTGTAGCTCTTTGACTTATATTTTGACTTATATTTTCAACCATATATTGTGGATCCCAAATGAAGTTCTGAGAATAAAGTTACATGCATTTTACTATAAAGTGCGCAATATGCCTACTCGATTCTTCGTTTCGTTGCTCTATCATCCGTTGATCCCCAAATCCGTTTATCCTACAAAAGGTTCCATCAAAACCCAAGATAAAAAATTAGCTATTCATAATAGTATAGAAAACTACAATACTAAAAGTTATAACCAACAATGAAAAATAGGAAGAGGAAGAAAAAACTCGTAGAAGAATTCCCCGCTTTGCTCCTATTGTGTCTCTGCCTCCTTAGGTCGAATCTGTGTCTCAAATCTGTCCAACCTCCTCAAAATACCGTTTTCTATGTATATATACCAAGTAGGGTTGGGCCCAAATAAGTATACCTTCTCTAATTTTAAAAAGGACAAGTTTCCAGGCCTTGACTAGCGCGGGCGCGCTAATGACCGCGCATATTAACAAGTGCACTGCCTCAGTCCGCTTCAGGTCCGCGGTCGCGGTTTTGACCGCATTGTTTACCCTGTTTCGTTTAGAATTTGGAAAAATGTAAAACATTAAAGATGTATCCCTTTGAGTTAGCTTTCTAACCATATATTGTGCATCCCAAATGGAGCTCTGAGCATAAAGTTATATGCATTGTACTAGAAAGTGCGCAATATGCCTACTTGATTCTTCGTTTCGTTGCTCTATCATCCGTTGATCCCCGAATCCGTTTATACTACAAAAGGTTCCATTAAAACCCAAGATAAAAAATTAGCTATTCATAATAGTATGTAAAACTACAATACTAAAAGTCATAACCAACAATGAAAAATAGAAAGAGGAAGAAAAAACTCGTAGAAGAATTCCCCGCTTTGCTCCTATTGTGTCTCTGCCTCCTTAGGTCGAATCTGTGTCTCAAATTTGTCCAACCTCCTCAAAATATGATTTTTCCATATATATATTCCAATTAGAGTTGGGCCCAACCAATTATACCTTCTTCAATGTAAAAAAGGACAAGTTTCCAGGCCGGGACTAGCGCGGGCGCTCTAGTAACCGCGCATATTAACCAGTGCACTGCCTCAGTCCGCGGTCGCAGTTTAGACCGCATTCTTTACCCTGTTCCGTTTAGAATTTGGAAAAACATAAAAAATAAAAGTTGTATCACTTTGAGTTAACTTTCGATCTATATATTGTGGATCACAAATGGAGTTCTGAGCAAAACGTAATATGTATTTTACTAGACAGTACTCAATATGCCTACTCGATTCTTCATTTCATTGCTCTATCATCCGTTGATCCCCAAATACGATCCCGACTTAGTTCCTTGGGCTTTTACTCAGATTTCAAAGCCCAAAATCACTTGAATTCATTCCATAACATTTATATAGCACGGAATCACTCCTACAAGGCATAAACGACACACTTAGTACAAAACACTAGCGATTAAAGTGCAAACTCAACTAAAGTGCAATAAATAGAGAGTAATAATCGACTAAAATACGTAATTATAGTCTATCATCACTACCCTTGAGGCAATATGATTCTCCAAAGACTTCGAGGTATGTCTGCCACGTCCGCAGGCCGAGGAGTCCCTTTCCATTCCTTCTTGTAGTGATAGCTTTTCATCTTTTCTTTTGATTTAGACATTCCAGAGTTAGAGCATTTTGTTATATTCATAGCTTGTGATTCATGGGATTTCGGGTTTTGGGAATTGTTCGATTTTTGAAATTTTGTATTTTATATGCCAAGCGGCATCTTAAACACTTTTATATTTGTTATCTTTAGTTTTATATTACTTTTCCACGTATGTTTCTGTCTTTCAAATTTGTTAGGCTTACCTAGTCGTAGGGACTAGGTGCCGTCACGACCTGTTCATGGAGAGCGAACCGAGGTCGTGACAAGTTTGTATTAGAGCTCTAGGTTCATAGGAGTCACGAATCACAAGATTATTTATTAGAGTCTCGTGGATCGGTACTGAGACGTCTGTATTTATCTACGAGAGGGTATGTAACCGTTAGGAAAATTCCACTTCATTTGATTCCCCTGTCGTGCGAGATTTTTTTGGTGTCAGTATTCTAAACTTCTGCCTTCTATTCTCTCACAGATGGTGCAGTATTCTAAACTTCTGCCTTCTATTCTCTCACAGATGGTGAGGACACGTGATACTAGAGGTGATCAGACACCTGCGCCCCCTGTAAGAGCCATCAAAGGTCGAGGCCGGGTTAGGTGCCGAGGACACGCACGCGGTGCAGTCAGAACACCCACCCGAGCTGCTACCGAGGAGCCACTAGCAGTTCCAACTGGAGACTAGGCACCTGACACGTCTACTGCTACTACTACTCCAGCTCTCCAGGAGACTCTTGTGTAGTCTATGAGTATGTACACCACTCTAGCCCAGGCAGGGTAGCTTGCCCTTGCTGCAGCCACATCCCAGGCCGGGGGAGGAGCGCAGACTCCCTCTGCCCGCACTCCTGAGTAGAGAGTGCATGTTGAGCATGTCCTAGAGATTATACTGGCACAACCTGTAGCCCCAGCTTAGCCCGAGGAGAGGGCAGTAGCTTCAGAGGAGGAGCAGAAGAGTCTTGAGAGGTTCAAGAATTATCATCCTCCTATATTCAGTGGACTAGCATCAGATAATGCTCTAGGATTTATAGAGGAGTGCTACCATATCCTCCATACCATGGGTATATCTGGATTGAGCGGGGTTTCCTTCAATACCTTCCAGCTTCGAGGAGCCGCCTATAAGTGGTGGCGTGCTTATGAGTTAGACAGTCCAAATGAGGCAGCTTCCGTAACTTGGTCTCAGCTTTTATATATGTTCACAGTATGTTCCCTAGAGCCTCAGGGATGCATGACGCGTAGAGTTTGAGCATTTGCACCAGGGCACTATGACCGTCTCGGAGTATGCTGTCCATTTCACTAACTTGGCTAGACATGTAACAACTTTGGTTTCTACTGTTCGCGAGAAGGTTCGCCCATTTATTGAGGGGCTGATTCCCATTATTAGGTCTAGTATGGCTCGGGAGTTGGAGATGGATATTTCTTATCAGTAGGTGGTGAGCATTGCTAGGAGAGTAGAGGGTATACATGCTCGGGACAGAGAGGAGAGGAAGGCCAATAGGTCTTGAGAGTCGGGCCATTATTTTGGTGCCCGTGCCACAACTTCAGCTCGTCATGGTAGGGGTTATATGAGTCGCTCTATTTATTCAGGTCTTCCAGCAGCCAAGTGGTATTCTAGCTCCTCTTAGGACTCAGGAGCCTTATTATGTACCTCCAGTATCCAGTGCGCCTCCTGCGCGAGGTGCTTCCAGTGGTCAGTCCAGCAGACCTGGCTCGAGCCACTCACAGCCACCAGGTCCTCCCAAAGCTTGTTTTGAGTGTGGTGACACACGCCATGTGGTGAGGGATTGCCCTAGACTTGGGAGAGGTGCACCTCTATAGACTTCTCAGCCACAACGCGCCTTGCAGAGTTCTCAGGATATGATCACAACACCTGTTCTCACCCCACCTGCTCAGCCAGCTAGAGGTGGAGGCCAGAGAGGTAGAGGTTGCCCTAGAGGGGGAGGCCAGGCTAGATACTATACCCTTCATGCCCGTATTGAGGTTTTCACCTCCAATTTTGTCATTACAGGTATTATCCTGGTTTGTCATAGAGATGCATCGGTTTTATTCGATCCAGTCCCCTCTTATTCTTATGTGTCCTCTTATTTTGCCCCGTATTTGGGTGTATCATGGGATTCTTTGAGTTCTCCTGTTTATGTTTCTACTCCTGTTGGGGATTCTCTTGTTGTGGACCGCATTTATCAGTCATGTTTGATTGCTCTTAGTGGTTTTAAGACCAGAGCTGATTTGTTATTGCTCATCATGGTAGACTTTGATGTTATTCTGGGCATGGACTAGTTATCGACCCATTATGCTATTCTTGATTGTCATGCAAAAACCGTGACGATGGCTGTGCCAGGTGTTTCGCGAGTAGAGTGGAGGGGTACCTTAGATCGTACTTCTAGCAGAGTTATTTTGTTCGTTAAGGATCAACGTATGGTTGAGAAGGGGTGTGACATGTATCTAGCTTATGTGAGGGATGTCAATATTGGCACCCCTACAGTCGATTCAGTCCTAGTAGTTCGAGATTTCTCTAATGTATTTCCAGCTGATCTTTCGGGTATGCCGCCCAATAGAGATATTGATTTTTGCATTGATCTGTTGCAGGGCACTCAGCTCATTTCTATTCCTCCGTACCGTATGGCTCATCCTGAGTTGAAAGAGCAATTATAGGAATTACTTGATAAGGGTTTCATTCGGCCTAGTTTATCATAGTGGGGTGCTCCTGTCTTGTTTGTGAAGAAAAAGATGAATCTATGCATATGTGTATTGATTATCGCCAGTTGAACAAGGTTATAGTGAAGAACTGTTATCCTTTGCCTTGTATTGATGACCTATTTGATCAGTCATAGGGTGCTCGTGTGTTTTCTAAGATTGACTTGCGTTCAGGCTATCATCAGTTGAAGATTCGGGAGCCGGATATTCTGAAGACTGCCTTTAGGACTCGGTATGGTAATTACGAGTTCCTTTTTATGTCATTTGGGCTGACCAATGCCCCAACAACCTTCATGCATTTGATGCACATCGTATTTCAGCCATATCTTGACTCATTCGTCATTTTCTTTATTGATGACATTCTGGTATACTCCCGGAGTCAGGAACCATGAGCAGCACCTGACGACAGTGCTTCAGACTTTGAGGGGGAAGAAGTTAAATGCTAAGTTCTTGAAATGTGAGTTTTGGTTGGATTCCGTGGCATTCTTGGGTCACGTGGTATCTAGTGAGGGGATAAAGGTGGATTCGAAGAAAGTGAAAGCAGTGCAGAGTTGGCCCAGACCATCCTCAGCTACAGAGATCCAAAGTTTTCTTGGCTTGGCGGGTTATTATCTTCGATTGGTTTCAGGATTTTCATCCATTCCAGTGGATGGAAGAGTGTAAGGAGATCTTTTAGAAGCTCAAGAAAGCTTTGACCACAGCTCCAGCTTTTATATTGCCTTCCGATTCGGGGACTTATACTGTCTATTGTGATGCCTCGAGGATTGGACTTGGAGCAGTATTGATGCAAGATGATATGGTGATTGCCTATGCGTACAGACAGTTGAAAGTGTATGGGAAGAACTATCCTGTCCATGATCTTGAGTTAGCTGCTATTGTTCACGCCTTGAAGATCTGGAGTCATTATTTGTACGTGTGCCTTGTGAGATTTATACTCAGAGGTTGCAGCATTTGTTCAAGCTGAAGGACCTTAATTTGCTCCAGAGGAGGTGGTTAGAGCCTTGGTATCATCCGAAGAAGGCCAATGTAGTGGCTGATGCCTTGAGTCACCGGGCGGAGAGTTTGGGAGTTTGGCTTATTTACCAGCAGCGAAGAGGCCCATGGCGATGGATGTTCAGGCCCTAGCCAGCCAATTTGTGATATTGAATCTTTCGAAGCCCAGTCGGCTCCTTGCTTGTATAGTTTCTTGGTCTTTATTGTTTGATCGTATTCGCGAGCGTCAGTTTGATGACCCTCACTTGCTTGTCCTCAAGGACAAGGTGTTGCGAGGTAATGCAGAGATGTGACCATTGGTGATGACGGGTATTGAGGATGCAAGGTCGGGTTTGCATACCCAATGTTGATGGGCTTCGGGACTTGATTCTAGAGGAGGCCCATAGTTTGCGGTATTCCATCCATCCGGGTGCCACGAAGATGTATTAGGATTTGAGACACACTATTGGTGGAGGCGGATGAAGAAGGATATAGTTGATATCGTAGCTTGGTGCCTCAATTGTCAGCAGGTAAAGTATGAGCACCAGAGAATCGGTGGATTGCTTAAGCAAATAGAGATTTCGGAGTGGAAGTGGGAGCGGATTACCATGGACTTCGTAGTTGGGCTCCCACGGACTTTGAGGAAGTTTGATTCCATTTTGGTGATTGTGGATCGACTGACCAAGTCCCCGCATTTCATTCCTATGTTTACCACCTATTCTTCGTAGCGATTAGCGGAGATTTATATACGGGAGATTGTCTGTCTGCACGGTATTCCAGTTTCCATTATTTCAGATATAGGTACTCAGTTTACATCACGGTTCTAGAGTGCCGTACATCATGAGTTGGGCAGTCGGGTAGAGTTGAGCACAACATCTCACCCAGAAGGACGGACAGTCCGAGCGCACTATTCAGATTCTTGAGGATATACTCCTTGCGTGTGTGATGGAGTTTGGAGGTTCTTGGGATCAGTTCTTTCCCCTGATTGAGTTTGCTTACAGCAACAACTATCAGTCCAGCATTTAGATGGCATCGTGTGAGGCCTTGTATGGTAGGCAGTGTGGATTCCCGGTGGGTTGGTTCGAGTCGGGTGAGGCTAGATTATTGGGCACATACTTGGTACAGGATGCTTTGGAGAAGGTTAAGGTGATTCAAGATAGACTCCGTACAGCCCAGTCGAGAGAGAAGAGTTATGCAGATCGGAAGGTTCGTGATGTTTCCTACATGGTTGGAGAGCGGTTCTTGCTACGGTTTTCGCCTATGAAGGGCGTCATGAGATTTGTGAAGAAATGGAAATTGAGTCGGAGGTTTATTGGGACTTTTGAGATATTGCGGCATGTTGGGGAGGTGTCTTATGAGCTTGCCTTACCTCCCAGATTAGCAGAAGTTCATCCGGTATTTCATGTTTCGATGCTCCGAAGGTATCACAGTGATCCGTTGCACGTGTTGGATTTCAGTTTAGTCCAGTTGGACAAGGATCTATCTTACTTTGAGGAGCCATTGGCGATATTGGACATGCAGGTTTGGAAGTTGAGGTCAAAGAATATTGCATCAGTAAAGGTTCAGTGGTGGGTCAGCCGATCGAGGAGGCGACTTGGGAGACCGAGGAGGATATGCGTAGCCATTACCCTCATCTTTTAACCACTTCAGGTATGTCTCTATACTCGTTCGAGGATGAATGTATCTTTTAAGAGGGGGAGGATGCAATGACTCGATTAGTCATTTTAAGCATTAACGCCCCCTTCCCCTATTAACCACATTCCCTGTGTTTTTTTGCTATTGTGAGTTGCCGGGGGGATTCATTTTGTGTTCAGAGTGTTTTGGGACACTTTGTCCCTAAATGAGAGTTTTAACTTTAGAATTTGGACCGTAGTTTGAGTAGTGTGAAGACGGCCTCGGAATGCAATTCTGTCAATTTCGTTAGCTCCGTTGGCTGATTTCGATCTTAGGGGTATGTTCGGATTGTGTTTTGGAGGTCCGTAGCTTAATTAGGCTTGAAATTCCGAAAGTCAAATTTTTGAAGTTCAGGTTCGATAGTGAGATTTTGATATCAAGGTCGGAATGGAATTCCGGTAGTTGGAGTATGTCCGTTGTGACATTTGGGACGTGTGTACAAAATTTCAGGTAATTCAGATGAGGTTTGATCTTTTTGATCAAAAGCGGAAATTTGAAGTTTTGGAATCCTTAGGCTTAAATCCGAGGGTGTTTTGATGATTCGATGTTATTTTGAGTGTTCAGAAGGTTGGCACAAGTTTGAATAGTGATATATGACTTGTTCGTATTTTTGGTTGAGGTCTTGGGGGCCTCGGGATGATTTCAGAGGGTTGTTTGAAGAATTGGAAGTTGTTTGGAGCAGCTTCAGCTGCTGATCTTCTGTCATAGCCTCACCTGCGGTTAGGGAACGCAGGTGCGGAGCCGCAGAAGCGACGTTGGCATCGCAGAAGCGAAAAAGAGGAGGGCCAACATGGACCACAGAAGCGGGTGCTTCATCGTAGAAGTGACCTCGCATCTGTGGATGAGAGGTCGCAGGTGCAGAAATCTTTGTTTAATGAAAAGTCACAGGTGCGACTTGGTCTACGCAGAAGCGGGACCACAACTGTGGTCCCAAAGATGCGGATTTGGTTTCACTTGTCAGAAAAGGGGCAACATCGAGGGTTAAGTTTCAAAACCTTAGAAATTGATTTGGGAGCTCGGGATTGGCAATTTTGGAAGAGATTTTCACCTGGGTGTTTTAGGTAAGTAATTCTTACTCGATTTTGATTAATTTCCACGAATCTATGCTTAAATTCATCCTTTTAATTCGAATTTGGGGTTTTGATCAACATTTTGATGTTGGATTGGAGTAATTTTTGTATATATGAACTCGTGAGAGTGTGAGGATACCAAAATCATAAATTTTTTCCGATTCCGAGACGTGGGCGAGGGAGGATTTTTGGGGCGATTTTCCTAATTTTGCGTATTAGCTTATTGAAGTTATATTTACATTATGCAATTACTTTGAATAGATTTGGGCCATTTGGAGTCGGATACTCGTGGCAAGAACGTGGTATTGAGTTGATTGAGCTGGTTTGAGGTAAGTGGCTTGCCTAACCTTGTGTGGGGGAACTCCCCTTAGGATTTGGTATTGTTGATATATGAAATGCCTTGTATGTGAGGTGACGAGTGCGTACATGTGTTAATTATTGAAAATCTGGTTTTCATTAAGTAACTATTAATGTGTATTTCTTCCATGTTTACACTACTTGAAATTTAAGCCTACTGTTAGCTTAGGAAAGCATGTCTAACTGATTCAATTGCTTTACTTGCTCAAACTTCTTATTTGAATTCTCTGCAGCATGGTAGGCTAGAAATACCTATTTTACCTTGGTATAGATTTGATTGAATTGGATATTCTTCGTATTGCTGCTGTGTGTTTACTTTGGGACTATGGGCGATATCCCGGGAGATCCCCCTTGCCTGTTTATTTGGGACTACAGATGTGGTATTCCGAGAGATCCCCCCTGCACATTTACATTGGAACTACGGGACTGCACCCGGTAGATTTCCTCAGTACTAAGTATTTACGTTTGAGACTACGGATGTGGTATTCGGGAGATCCCCTGCGCATTATGAGGACTATGGGACGACACCCGAGGGATCCACTGGATATTTATTTTTGGGACATAAGACAGTATCCTAGGAGATCCCCGGTTGTTATCTCTGTGTTGAGCTGTATTCCTTCTGTGATTAATTGTCTCTATTGTAGTTGTTGCTACTCTTATTACCCTGTGTTACTTTAATACTGCTTCTTTTCCTTATAAATTATTATATATGACTGGTAGGTCCCGGACCTTCCTCGTCACTACTTGACCGAGGTTAGGCTTGGCAATTACTGGATACCGCTGTGGTGTACTCATGCCCTTTCCTGCACATGTTTTTCTTGTGCAGATCCAGGTACTTCGACTCAGCCCTACTACCTTTGAGGTGAGGTGATTCTCCAGAGACTTCGAGGTATATCTGCCACGTCCGCAGACCGCGGATTCCCTTTCCATTCCCTCTTGTAGTGATAACTTTTCTATCTTTTGACATTCCGGAGTTAGAGCATTTTTTATATTCATAGCTTGTGATTCATGGGATTTCAAGGTTTGGGAGTTGTTCGGTTTTTGAGATATTGTATTGTATATGCCATGTGACATCTTTAACACTTTTATATTTATTTATCTTCGGTTTTGTATTAGTTTTTCGCGTATGTTTTTATCTTCCAAAATTGTAAGGCTTACATAGTCATAGGAACTAGGTGCCGTCACGACGTGTTCACGGAGGGCGAACTGGGGTCGTGACATATGCCTATCTCGATTATACGAACTAGTGAATATATATGCAACAATTAAATCTTCCAAAATGCTTGAGTATATTAAACTAGAGTTATAATCTACAAACAATCATCAATACACCAAATCCATCAAACCCTAAAAGGAACTACTCCGTAGACATGGAAAAATTCATCACAAATATAATTAAAGTGTAGGAAAACATAGATTGATCCAAACTCGTGTAATAACCCAACCAGTTGTTTTGAGAATTAATGCCCCAATCCCTTATTAACTGCTTTTCCCGTGTCTTTTTCTGCTATTGTGATTTGCTGGGATGGTTCATTTTGAGTTCCAGAGTGTTTTGGGACACTTAGTCCCTAAATGCGAGCTTAAGACTTAGAATATGGATCGTAGTTAGAACAGTGTGAAGATGGCTCCAGAATGGAATTCCGTCGATTTTGTTAGCTTTATTGGGTGATTTCGGGCTTAAGGGCATGTCTAGATCATGTTTTGAAGGTCCGTAGCCTATTTAGGCTTGAAATGGCAAAAGTTGAATTTTTGGAGTTTTCGGGCTGATAGTGGAATTTTGGATATCGGGGTTGAATCCAATTTTGAAAGATGGAGTAGGTCCATAGTGTTGAATATGACTCGTGTGCAAAATTTGGGGCCAATTGGACATGATTTGGTTGGTTTCGACATCAGTTGTAGAATCTTGGAATTTCAAGTTCTTTAAGTTTGGATTGGAGGGTGATTCGTGGTTTTGGCGCTGTTTGATGCGGTTTGAGGGCCTGACTAAGTTCGTATGATATTTCAGGATTGGTTAGTATGTTTGGTTAAGGTCCCGGGCTCTCGGGTGAGTTTTAGATGCTTAACGGATGAATACTTGGACTTAGGCAATTTCTGAAGTGCTGAACCTGTTGTTTTCACACATGCAAATTTTGGACCGCAGGTGCGGTACCGTAGAAGCGGCTGAGTGAACCGCAGAAGCAGATTTGGACTTGTGCATCAGGGACCGCATATGCGGATGGGGAACTGCAGATGCGGCTCCAGCGCGGATAAGTGGCTTTCGCACTTACGATGCTTTTTCCGTAGGTGCGGGACTGAAGATGTGGCCCCGTGACCGCATATGCAGTAATCGCTGGCCAGAAATAGGAAATTTTGAGGGTTTGAAGTTCATAATATCAATTTTGATTTTTAGCTCGGGAGAAGGCGATTTTGTGAGGATTTTGAAGAGGAAATCAGTGGGTGACGAATCCTAACCCTGTTTCGTTTATATTTCATCAATCTATTGTTGTTTTACTCATCTAATCAAGGAATTTAAATGGAAAAAAGGGAATTTGGTGGAAAAGTTCCCGAATCGAGTTTTTGGGTTTTGATCGGGTTTTAGGTGTCGGAATTGAGTTATTTTTGGATGAGTGATCTCGTGAATGAATAGGTGTTCTTAATTGGTAACTTTTACCCGATTCCGAGATGTGGGCCTGTGATGATCCAAACGGTCATCACTTGTTTTAAATTAAATTCTATGACTCCGAGGCCTTGAAAACCTTATATAGGGTCACCTCGATTTGCATGCGCAGTCTGGGCGCATAGCTGGAAAGCTCAAATATGAAAATCTGTGAAAAATGATAAATTTTGATTATAAAATGAGCTAATTTGACTTTGGTCAATATTTTGGGTAAACGGACCCGGACCCATGATTCGACGGTCCCGGAAGGTCCGTAGAAAAATGTGGGACTTGGGCGTATGCCCGGAATCAAATTCCGAGGCCCCAAGCCCGAGAAATGAATTTTTAAAGGAAGCTATTTTTTGAAATTGTTTGAGGAAATTTAAAATGACATCTGATTAGAGCACGATGGTATCAGGTCCGTATTTTGGTTCCGGCATCCGGTAAAGGTCTTATATATAGTTTAAGTTATTTCTGTAAAATTTGGTTGAAAACGGATATCATTTGACATGATTCGGACCTAAATTGCTAAATTTGATACTTGATGAAGTTTGAGAAGAGTTCTTGATTTTGAGGTTTATCCGTTGTTACTGAGGTTATTTTGGCGATTTGATCGCGCGGATAAGTTTGTATGATGTTGTTGTGTTAATATGTACGTTTGGTAAGGAGTCCCGAGGGCTCAAGTGTGTTTCGGAAAGTTTTTGACTCAGAAAATATTGCAGGTTTTTCAGCTGTTGGGTTCCTGATGCGTCCTTCTTCGTGTTCGCGGGAGTACCTACGCGAATGCGAAGTGTAAATTTTGATGAAGGGAAATCCTTCTACGTGAATGCGTAGCTCAGGTCACGAACGCGAAGCAATGGGGGTTTATACCTCCGCGAACGCGAACGCCAAAGTGGGCCTGGGTAGGGGGAGGGGTAGTTATCTTACGCGAACGCGACCCGTTGGACACGAACACGAGGGCTAAAGCTTTGCGAACGCGAGCCCGTTCACGCAAACGAGAAGGCTTAACCAGCCTGACCCATCGCGAATGTGAGGGGTCTGTCGCGATCGCGAATGCCATTTTTGCCCAGTGATTTTAAAAGCCAAAAACAGAACCCATTACGGGATTTTATAAAAATTTCACAAACCCCTTCTTCTCCAAAGCTCTTAGGCGATTTGTGAATCTTTTCTTCACCATAACCTCTTTGGTAAGTAATCTTTAACTTATTTTCTTCCATTTTCATCAACATCTATTATATTTCTAGGCTTAAAACATGGAAATAAAGGTAGAAAATTAGAGATTTGGGTAGAGTTAAGGCTTTTTGATTAATTGTGATTTAGACCTCGATTTGGGGTCGAATTCTGGAAATGATTATAAATATGGGCTCGTGGATGAATGGGTGAATTGATTTTGGTCCGAACCTCGTGTTTTGACCAAACGGGCCCGGGGTCGATTTTTGGGTTTTGGGAAGAATGATTAGAAAGCTATAATTAAGCATTGGAATTGGATTGTTTAGCATTTATTGATGTTATTGAATCGATTATGCATAGATACGATTGCGTTGTAGCCAAATTCGAAAGGAAAGGCGGTTTTTGAGGATTGAATTGGCCGTGGAAGTTTGAGGTAAGTGTTCGGTCTAACCTTAGCTTGAGGGATTAGGAGTTGAGTCATATTTGCTATTTTCTTCTTGTTGAGTGCGATGTATAGGCATGGTGACGGGAATCTATACGTTGGTGTCGAGCATAACCGCGAGTCTTAAATTGACAGTTGTTGTGTTCTTAAATGACACTTCAAATGCTTTAATTGATGACTCCTGATATTGAGTAAAGATTTAGTTTATTCTTGTGGACTTTATCTATGATTGAGTATTAGTATTAATTGAGCTGTGTAGAGGTTGAGTTAGGATTGGTTATAGGTGATTCTCCCTTGCCGGGATGATTGTTTTGATATTGTTGTTCCCTTGCCGGGAAGTTATTATATTTCTTTGTTCCCTTGCCGGGATTTTATTGTGATTCTGTGTTGGCTTAAAATGGGAGCAGGTGGTATGCCTACCACAAGTTATGATGAAATGGGAGCGGTGCTGCGTCTACCACGAGATATGATGAAATGGGAGCGGGTGGTATGCCTACCACGAGATATGACAAAATGGGAGAGGGTGGTATGCCTACCACGAGATATAATGAAATGGGATCGGGTGGTATGCCTACCACAAGATGTGAGAAATGGGATCGGGTTGCAAGACTGCAACGAGAAGTGAACAGAAAGTGAAATCTGTCCTTATGTTCCTTATTTGTGTTAGAAGTTAAATTTTGGTTTCCTTATTATTTTCTTGAGATTTTTGCTTTATCTGCTATCCCCGAAACATGTTTCCCCCTTCCCAACTTTAATTGTTTGCTCTAGTTTATCTTCTCACTGCATATATATATATATATATATAACTGCACAAGTTTATCTGAAGTCCGGTCCTAGCCTCGTCACTACCTCTCCGGGGTTAGGCCAGACACTTACCAGCAAATGGGGTCATTTGTACTGATGCTACATTCTGCACTTATGTGCAGCTACCGGAGCATCGTTTGGTCAGTATTAGTAGATCGGGAGCCAACCTTCAGTCCACCAAGATATCGAGGTAGCCTTGCAGGCATCCGCAAGCCCGACGTCTCCTCTATCCCTTATTATGTTATGTTATCTCTTGTATTCGAGAGAGACAATATTTCTTTCTTTCAGACATTGTATGCAGTGATCTTAGACAGTTCGTGAATGTTGTGACACCTGTTCTGGGTTGAGGCATATGTGGATTGTTTCTTATTATTTTGGTTCATGTCGTTTTAGTCTTCCGCTTAATCTCATATTCCGTTGTTATTTAAATGTTTATCGCTTGCTAATATATGTTGTAAAAAGGATTAAAACAAAAGAGTTAAGAATTCAAAATTTTGTGGCTTGCCTGCTTCTACGAGTAGGCGCCATCACGATTCCCGAGGGTGGGAAATCCGGTTCGTGACAAGTTGGTATCAGAGCACTAGGTTACATGTGTCTCACAGTTCACGGACAAGCTTAGTAAAGTCTGAGGGATCAGTACAGAGACGTCTATATTTATCCCCCAGAGGCTACAGAGTTAGGAAAAATCTTACATTTGTTCTTTCTTGTCGTGCGGTTTGGTTTCTCAATGCTAATTGAATTTCTTCTCTGTCTTTTCGCAGATAGCGAGAACACGCATTTCCTCATCTACCAATCAGCAGTTCGATCCCCCAACGGCTCCCATGAGGGACAGAGGGCAAGGTTGAGGTCGTACTACAGGCCGAGGTAGGGGCAGAGCTCAACCCAAGGCAACAACACCCATAGCGGAGCCTCAGGTCGATTTTGATGACGAGGTTCCTGCCCCAGCAGTTCCGGTGGGCCTAGTTTAGGTCCCATAGGGGTTTATTGCTACCCCAGTTCTTCAGGATGCTCTGGTCCGTCTAGTGGGCCTTATGGAGAGTGTCACCAGGGCAGTTTTACTTCCTGTAGCACCAGTCGTCTCTCAGGCAGGAGGAGGAACCCAGACTCCTGCTACTCGCACTCCAAAGCAGGTAGATCCCTAGATTCATACTCCAGTAGCTCATCCAGTTGGAGCAGTTCAGCCGGGTGTGGTAGCTCAGACCGGCGATGGTGCAGCCATGTCTACCAATGCCTTGTGGAGATTGGACAAGTTCACCAAGATCTTCACTACTACCTTCAGCGGTGCATCTACTGAGGATCCCCAGGATTATCTGGACAGTTGTCACGAGGTTCTTCAGAACATGGGGATTGTTGAGACCAATGGGGTTGATTTTGCTACATTTTGCTTGTCTGGATCCGCCAAGACTTGGTGGAGGGATTATTGCTTAGCTAGACCAGCAGGATCACCAGCCTTGACTTGGGAGAAGTTCACATAACTATTTTTGGAGAAGTTTCTCCCTATTACACAGTGAGAGGCCTATTGGAGGCAGTTCGAGCGTCTTCAGTAGGGATCCATAACTGTCATCCAGTACGAGACCAGATTCATAGATTTGGCTCGCCATGCCCTTATTATACTTCCCGCTGAGAGGGAGAGAGTGGGATGGTTTATGGACTCATTCAGCCGATTCATCTCCAGATGGCTAGATAGAATGGGAGTGAGATATCCCTCCTGGAGGTGGCTAATATGGCCCGGAGGATTGAGATGGTACTATCTCAGGGGGGTGGTCATGGGGCAGACAAGAGGCCCTGTCATTCAGGCAGATTCAGTGGTAACTCGTCTGGAGGTGGAGATTTATATGGTAGAGGACATCCTCCTAGGCCCTTTCAGTCAACTCTTTAGGTTTCTCACGGTGCTTTAGGTAGTCGTGGTCCTCAGACATAGTATTCCGATCAGTAGTCCTTCAGTGCACCTCCAACACCTATCAGTGCACCACCGCTTCAGAGTGTCCAAGGTTGTCAGCCCCAGCAGCCGAGGGCTTGTTTTACTTGTGGTGACACGAGGCACATTGCTAGGTATTGCCCTCGCGCACCAGGTGGCTCTTAACTTAAAGTTCTCGTGCCATGGTACAGGCACCAGGTGTTCCACAACCCGCCCAGCCAACTAGAGGTGGGGGTAGAGGTGCTAGAGGTGGAGGTACTAGAGGTGGAGCTCAGGCCACTAGAGGTGAAGCCCAGCCAGCAGTAGATCGACCCAAGGATGTCGTTCAGGGTAGTGGGGCCCAACCCCGATGTTATGCTCTTCAGCCCAGGCCCGAGGCTAAGGCTTCAGATGCAGTTATTACAGGTACGGTTCTGGTTTGTGATAGAGATGCTTTAGTGTTATTTGATCCAGGGTCTACGTATTCGTATGGGTCATCTTATTTTGCATCGTACCTGGTCATGCCTAGTGATTCATTGAGTGTTCCTATTTATGTGTCTACACCGGTGGGTGATTCTATTATGGTCGATCGAGTCCATCATTCTTGTATTATGGTGATTGGGGGTCTTGATACTCGTGTAGATTTATTGCTTTTAGACATGGTTGATTTTGATGTTATATTAGGGATGGACTGGTTATCACCTTACCACGCTATCTTGGACTGTCATGCCAAGACTGTGACCTCAACTTTACCGGGTATGCCTCATTTAGAGTGGAGAGGGACTCTTGGTCATTCTACCTGTAGTGTTATCTCGTATGTGAAGGCTCGACGTATGATCGAGAATGGGTGTTTGGCCTATTTAGCATATATTCGTAATTCGAGTGCTAAGGTTCCCTCTATTGATTCTATGCCCGTTGTTCGGGAGTTTCCTGAGGTATTTCCTTCAGACCTGCCGAGTATGCCACCCGACAGGGATATTGACTTTTGCATTGATTTGGCTCCGGGCACTCAACCCATTTCTATTCTGCCGTATCGTATGGCCCCGCCTAAGTTGAAAGATTTAAAGGAGCAATTACAAGACTTGCTTGAGAATGGTTTTATTAGACCTAATGTCTCGCCTTGGGGTGCGCTGGTGTTGTTTGTTAAAAAGAAGGATGGGTCAATGAGAATGTGTATTGATTACTGGCAATTAAACAAGGTAACAATCAAGAATAAGTATCCGCTGTCGAGGATTGATGATTTGTTCTATAAGCTTCAGGGTTCCAAGGTATTTTCAAAGATTGACTTGAGATCTGGCTACCATCAGTTGAGGATTAAGGCATCCGATGTCCCTAAGACAACTTTCTGCACTCGGTACGGGCATTATGAGTTCTTGGTTATGTCTTTCGGGTTGACAAATTCCCCAGCAGCTTTTATGGATTTGATGAATCGAGTGTTCAGGCCTTATTTGGATTCGTTTGTGATAGTCTTCATTGATGATATATTGATATATTCCCGCAGCAAGGAGGAGCACCTTAGAGTGGTTCTTCAGACTCTGAGGGATAGTCAATTATATGCAAAGTTCACGAAGTGTGAGTTCTGGTTGTGTTCAGTTGCATTTCTGGGTCATGTTATGTCAACAGAGGGTATTCAAGTTGATACGAAGAAGATTGAGGCAGTCAAGAACTGGCTTAGACCAGCATCAGCTACAAAGATTTAGAGTTTCTTGGGATTGGCAGGCTACTATCGTCGGTTCGTGGAGGGGTTTTCATCTATTGCAGCCCCGATGACCAGGTTGACCTAGAAGGGTGCCCAATTCAGATGGTCAGATGAGTGTGAGGCAAGCTTTTAGAAGCTCAAGAAAACTCTGACTATGGCACTGGTGTTGGTTTTGCCCACAAGTTCAGGGCCTTATATAGTTTATTGTGATGCTTCCCGTATTGGGCTTGGTGCAGTATTGATACAGGATGGAAAGATCATTGCCTATGCTTCACGGCAATTGAAGATTTGTGACAAGAACTATCTGGTTCATAATTTGGACTTGGTAGCCATTGTTCACATATTGAAGATTTGAAGGCATTATCTATATAGCGTGGCATGTGAGGTGTTCACTAATCACAATAGCCTTAAATATTTGTTCAAGCAAAATGAGTTGAATTTGAGGCAGAGGAGGTGGTTGGAATTTTTGAAGTATTGTGATATCACCATCTTATATCATCCGGGAAAGGCCAATGTGGTGGCCGATGATTTAATAGGAAGTCAGCCAGTATAGGCAGTCTTGCTTATATTCCGGTCGGTGAGAGACCGCTTGCTTTGGATGTTCAGGCTTTAGCCAATCAGTTTGTGAGATTGGATGTTTCTGAGCCTATTCGTGTGTTAGCTTGGACGGTCGCTCACTCTTCATTATTGGAGCGTATCCGTGATCGCTAGTATGATGACCCCCATTTATGTGTCCTTAGAGACACGATGCAGCGTGGAGGTGCCAGGAAGGTTA
Organism: Nicotiana glauca; assembly: GCA_026770625.1. NCBI lineage: Eukaryota > Viridiplantae > Streptophyta > Magnoliopsida > Solanales > Solanaceae > Nicotiana > Nicotiana glauca. The sequence goes on from MU772109.1 coordinate 131,173, forward strand.
CTTTAGATGATGATGGAGTTTTGAGATTGTAGGGTCGAGTTTGTATGCCTAATGTAGATGGGCTTCGAGAGTTAATTTTAGAAGAGGCCCATAGCTCCCGGTACTCTATTTATCCGGGCACCGCGAAGATGTTTCAGGATTTGCGCTAGTATTATTGGTGGCGTAGAATGAAGAAGGATATCGTTGCATATGCAGCTCAGTGTTTGAATTGTCAGCAGGTTAAGTACGAGCATCAGAGACCTGGTGGTTTATTCTAGAGGATTGAGCTTCCCGAGTGGAAGTGGGAGCGGATTACTATGGACTTCGTTACTGGACTCCTGCAGACTCGGAAGAAGTTCGACGCAGAATGGGTCATTGTTCATAGGCTGACCAAGTCAGCACATTTCATTCCCGTGGCAGTCTTCTATTCTTCTAAGAGGTTAGCTGAGATCTATATTCGGGAGATTATTCGCCTTCATTGTGTGACCGTATCCATCATTTCGGACCAAGGTACATAGTGTACCTCGCGTTTCTGGAGAGCAGTTCAGCGAGAGTTGGGCACGCGAGTTAAGTTGAGCATAACATTTCATCCTCAGACGGACGGACATTCCGAGCGGACCATTTAGATTTTGGAGGATATGCTCCACTTGTGTCATTGACTTTGGAGTCTTGTGGGATCAGTTTTTGCATTTAACAGAGTTCGCCTACAACAACAGCTACCAGTCGAGCATCCAGATAGCTCCTTATGAGGCTTTGTATGGTAGGCGGTGTCGATCTCAGGTTGGATGGTTTGAGCGGGGAGAGGCTTGGTTGTTGGGTACAGATCTGGTTCAGGAGGCCTTGGACAAGGTCAGGATTATTCAGGATAGGCTTCCTACCGCTCAGTCCAGGCAAAAGAGTTATGCAGACTGCAAGGTTCGAGATGTGGCTTTTATGGTTGGTGAGCGGGTATTGCTCTGAGTGTCGCCTATGAAGGGTGTATGATATTTGGGAAGAAGGGCAAGCTTAGCCCTAGGTTTATTGGTCCATTTGCGATTCTTGATCGAGTGGGAGAGGTGGCTTATAGACTTGCTTTGCCGATGAGCTTGTCAGCCATGCATCCAGTGTTTCATGTGTCCATGCTTAGGAGGTATCACATCGATCCATCCCACGTGTTTGATTTCAGCACTGTCCAGTTGGACAAGGACTTGTCTTATGAGGAGGAGCCGGTAGCTATTCTAGACCGGCAGGTTTGTCAGTTGAGGTCGAAGAGTTTTCTTTCTGTTCGTGTTCAATGGAGAGGTCAGCCTGCTGAGGCATCGACTGGGAGTCCGAGTTCGATATGCGGAGCCGTTATCCATATCTTTTTCCTGACTCAGGTAGTTCCTTCTTATGTCTATTCGAGGACGAACGATTGTTTTAGAGGTGGAGAATGTGATGACCCAAACGGTCATCACTTATTTTAAATTAAATTCTATGACTCCGAGGCCTTGAAAACCTCATTTAGGGTCACCTCGATTTGCGTGCATAGTCCGGGTGCGTAGCCGGAAATCTTAAATATTAAAATCTATGAAAAATGATAAATTTTGATTATAAAATGAGCTAATTTGACTTTGGTCAACATTTTGGGTAAACGGACCCGGACCCGTGATTCGACGGTCTCTGAGGGTCTGCAGGAAAATATGGGACTTGGGCATATGCCCGGAATCGAATTTCAAGGCCCCAAGCCCGAGAAATAAATTTTTAAAGGAAATTGTTTTTTGAAAATGTTTAAGAAAATTTAAAATGAAATATGATTATCACATGATGTTATCAGGCTCGTATTTTAGTTCCAGTGCCCAGTATAGGTCTTATATATGGTTTAAGTCATTTTTGTAAAATTTGGTTGAAAACGGATATCATTTGACGTGATTTGGACCTAAATTGCTAAATTTGATACTTGATGAAGTTTGAGAAAAGTTCTTGATTTTGAGGTTTGATCCGTTGTTATTGAGGTTATTTTGGCGATTTGATTGCACAGATAAGCTCGTATGATGTTGTTGAGTTAGTACGTACGTTTGGTAAGGAGCCCCGAGGGATCGAGTGTGTTTCGGGAAGTTTTTGACTTAGAAAATATTGCAGGTTTTTCAGCTGTTGGGTTCCTGATGTGTCCTTCTTCGCGTTCGCAAGAGTACCTACGCGAACGCGAAGTGTAAATTTTGATGGAGGGAAATCCTTCTACGCGAACGCGTAGCTCAAGTCGCGCACACGAAGCAATGGGGGTTTATACCTCAGTGAACGCGGTCCTGGCCACGCGAACGCAAAGGCCAAAGTGGGCCTGGGCAGGGGGAGAGGTAGTTGTCTTACACGAACACGACCCGTTGGACGCGAACACGAGGGCTAGAGGGACTATAGCTTCGCAAACGCGAGCCCGTTCACGCGAACACGAAGGCTTAACCAACCTGACCAATTAAGAACGCGAGGGGTCTGTCGCGATCGCGAAGGGCATTTTCGCCCAGTGATTTTAAAAGCCAAAAACAGAACCCATTACGGGATTTTATAAAAATTTCACAAACCCCTTCTTCTCCAAAGATCTTAGGCGATTTTTGAAGCTTTTATTCACCATAACCTCTTGGGTAAGTAATCGTTAACTTATTTTCTTCCATTTTCATCAACATTTATTAGATTTCTAGGCTTAAAACATGGAATTAAAGGTAGAAAATTAGGGATTTGGGTAGGGTTAGGGATTTTTTTATAAATTGTGATTTAGACCTCGATTTGGGGTCGAATTCTGAAAATGATTATATATTTGTGCTCGTGGGTGAATGAGTGATTTGATTTTGGTTCGAACCTCGTGTTTTGACCAAGCGGGTCCGGGGTCGATTTTTTGATTTTTGGGAAGAATGATTAGAAAGCTATAATTAAGCATTAGAATTGGATCGTTTAGCATCTATTGATGTTATTAAATCAATTATGCATAGATACGATTGTGTTGGAGTCAAATTCGAAAGGAAAGGCGAATTTTGAGGATTGAATTGGCCGTGGAAGTTTGAGGTAAGTGTTCGGTCTAACCTTAGCTTGAGGTATTAGGAGTTGAGTCATATTTTCTATTTGCTTCTTGTTGAGTACGGTGTATAGGCATGGTGACGAGTATATATACATTGGTGTCGAGCATGACCGTGAGTCTTAAATTTATAGTTGTTGTGTTCTTAAATGACACTTCAGATGCTTTAATTGATGACTCCCGATATTGAGTAAAGATTTAGTTTATTCTCGTGGACTTTATCTATGATTGAGTATTGGTATTAATTGAGCTGAGTAGAGGTTGAGTTAGGATTGGTTATAGATGATTCTCCCCTGCCGGGATGATTATTTTGATATTGTTGTTCCCTTGCCGGGAAGTTATTATATTGCTTTGTTCCCTTACCGGAATTTTATTATGATTCTATGTTGACTTGAAATAGGAGCGGGTGGTACGCCTACCACAAGTTATGATGAAATGAGAGAGGGTGGTATGCCTACCATGAGATATGATGAAATGGGAGCGGGTGGTACGTCTTCCACGAGATAAGACAAAATAGGAGCGGATGGTACGCCTACCACGAGATATAATGAAATGGGAGTGGGTGGTATGCCTACCACAAGATGTGAGAAATGAGATCGGGTTGCACGCTTGCAACGAGATGTGAACCGAAAGTGAAATCTGTCCTTATGTTCCTTATCTGTGTTAGAAGTTAAATTTTGGTTTCCTTATTATTTTCTTGAGATTTTTGCTTTATCTGCTATCCTCGAAGCATGTTTCCCCCTTCCCAGCTTTAATTGTTTTCTCTAGTTTATCTTCCCGCTGCATATATATATATATATATATATATATATATAACTGCACAGGTTTATCTGAAGTCTGGTCCTAGCCTCGTCACTAACTCGTCGGGGTTAGGCCAGACACTTACCAACTCATGGGACTGGTTGTGCTGATGCTACAATCTGCATTTATGTGTAGATACCGGAGCAACGTTTGGTCAGCAGTAGTAGATCGGGAGCCAACATTCAGTCCATCGATATACCGAGGTAGCCTTGCAGGCGTCCACAGGCTCGACGTCTCATCTATTTCTTATTATGTTCTATTATCTCCTATATTCGAGACAAATAATATTTCTTTCTTTCAGACATTGTATGCAGTGATGTTAGACAGTTTGTGAATGTTGCGACACCAGTTCTGGGTAGAGGCATATGTGAATTTTTCTTATTATTTTAGTTCATTTCGTTTAAGTCTTCCGCTTAATCTCATATTCCGCTGTTACTTAAATGTTTATATCGCTTGCTAATATATGTTGTAAAAAGGATTGAAACAAAAGAGTTAACAATTCAAAATTTCGTGGCTTGCCTAGCTTCTATGAGTAGGCACCATCACGACTCCCGAGGGTGGGAAATCCAGGCCGTGATAGGCCCGAGGAGGATTTTTGGGCATTTTCCTATTTTCTCGCCTTAGCTTTGAATTCATTAGTTAAATGAGTTGCTTGTAGCTATATTTACATTATGTGATTGATTTGATTAGGTTTGGGCCACTCGGAGTTGGATATTTGTGGCAAGAGCGTGATATCAGATCGATTTTGAGCGTGGTTTGAGGTAAGTGACTTGCCTAACTTTGTGTGGGAGAACTCCCCTTAGGATTTTGGTACTGTTGTTATATGAATGCCGTGTACATGAGGTGACGAGTGCGTACACGTGCTAATTGTTGAAAACACCCATTTTTCATTAAGTAAATATCTGTATTTTACCTTGAGTTGGGAATTACTAGTTCATGTATCCTCCTGCTTATCTTAGGAAAGTATGCTTATGTGCCTTAACTGTCTTATCTATTTTAACTGCTTACTTGGATTCTGTGTAGCATGTTTAGGGTAGGAATTACCTGTTTTCTTGATACGAACTTGAATAGAACTGTAGACTTTCTGGCTAGGACTGTTGTGTATATTAATTTGGTTGTGTATTTACTTTTGGACTACGGAACGGTATTCCGGGAGATCCTCCTACATGTTTACTACGGAACGGTATTCCGACAAATCCCCCTACACATCTATGTTTGGGACTACGGGACGGTATCCCGAGAGATCCCCCTACATATTTATGATTTGGACTATGGGACGGTATCCCGGGATATCCTTTGTACATTTACTTTTGGGACAACGGGACGTTATCGTGGGAGATCCCCTATTGCTATCTCCGTGTACTGAGTTATTTCTTTCTGTGATTTCATTTTTCATCTACTATTTGTATTTTAGCTATACTGCCATATTCCATACTGTTTTACCTTGTTATATATGTATAACCAGTAGGGCCCTGACCTGATGTAGACATGTAATTTTTGACTCTCCAAATTTTTTTATATTTTAGCATGTAAATATTTAATTTAGGCGTAATATAGCTATTTCAACTAATTTTTACTCTTTTACTTTATTTTATTACAAGAAAAATAAAAATTACAAAATTATTTCATTAATGTTTTGTAGTCATTTTTAATCTTGAAAACTACAAAAAAATATATAGTTTATTTTAACGGTCAGTCTTATTTTAACAGTTATTTTATTTAAGTAGGACTAATTAATAAATGAGGTCGTATTTTAGTCCCGTTCGCGGAGAAAGAATAAAACTTGGGCTCGAGCAATCCATTTTTAGGCCTAATTTTTGGACCTAGTCCATATTTACCAAGCCCATAATTCCTAGGCCCATACCTCTAACCTAATCCCTATCCTTATATAATAGTACCTAATTCCTAAATAGACCTACACTCTATTAAACACCAATCCGCCATTTCTTCTTCTGAGATGGAGGACCAGACTAAACAAAAATACCAAAAATGGAAAATAGGAGCATCGCTGGATAGGAGACGTTTCAAAATTCCAGATTTCACAAGGGAGACAACCTAATTTTGGTTCTTCAAAGAGTAACTTTTTGAGCTCAACAACCTCGATCTTTCACTATTTCATCAAAAGAAGTGAAACATTCTACTGGAAAGTTAGAACATTATAAATGCTTACAATGTATTTGAGAAATTTTCACTGAAACAACCACCAAAGCTCCATAGCCATGGCAGTATTTTAAACCACCGTAAAACACCGATAACATCACCTTAGCTCCTCGAACAAACACCTTTAAACCCAGCTGTGAAAATCGCCTAGAAACAGCCCCCTTCTCATGAAAAACAGCGGCTCAAAAAATTGAGTTCCATCCGTCAAGATCCATTCTGGTTCAAAGTTGTTCGCGTTTTCGATTCCGACATGGCCGCTGTGTTTTGGTATTGATAGCTGAAGCATCATCACTGTTGTACAAAATTTGCTTCTTCAGCTTTTGAATTATTGGAAAAAAGTTCTTCTCTTTGGTTCTACAAAAGGTTCAATCTTTGTTTATTTTAATCTTGGTTATCATTTCAATCTTTGTTACTAATTAGTACGTCATCTGTTCGATGCTATCTTTAGGTGCTTGTAGTATTCAATTGTAGTTTTTGTTGAAATGTCAATATCCCACATCGGTTGGGAAGTAAATTGGGTTGGTACTTCACCATATAAAAGGAGGCCTAATGTTTAAGATTTATACACACCTCTCATTTGTCTTCTTATCTTCTTAAGGAATTTGTATCTTCTCTCTTTAGTATTATTTCACTTGTATTTTTGGAGTGGAATAAAA